>MBAC02000057.1:0-63153 GCA_001712635.2 Nothophytophthora sp. Chile5
TTGCCCCACGGCGGCGGCGGCATCGGGCTGGAGCGCGTCGTCATGCTCTACCTGGGCCTCGGCAACATCCGCAAGGCCTCCATGTTCCCGCGCGACCCCAAGCGGTTGTTCCCGTAGAGCGATGGCTCGATGGCGAGTCGGCTCTTGTGTATGCGATGCATGTGAAGCCGCGTCTTCAGCTCTGAATGAAGACTGGGCTTGTCTGGATATGGTGGCGCGCTCTCGCTTCATCTCTTGGTAATGCTCCCTAACATGAAGTCATCTTCTATCGAAAGCGCGGCCTCCGGTTTCTCGTCTGCTCGCTGTCGCTCTGGCCCATTGAGCGCTTCTTGCTGCTCGTTTGTGCTGCAGTGTCTTCGACGCCTTCGGCTGCAGCACCCGACGGCCTCTTGGCTAGCTCTGCGTGCGAGAAGTGGTTCGCCAGTAGGTCGGCCTTCAGCCTCAGCTCTTCGTCCCGTGAGGCGACGGCCGCGCCCTCATCTTGACCGCTCTCCTCATGCTTCTGCTCGTCGTCCTCGTCGCTCTGTCGCAATGGCAGCATGCAAGGCGAGGCAAGTGGGCATTATGGAGAGCACAAGCCAACCCGCCGACGAGCACAAGCACTCACCTCTTGGTCGTACTCCTCGCCCAGCAGCGACACCTTCGGCTTCGTCGTCGGCGGCTGCGGGTTCTCGTCACGTAGGAAGCAGTAGTAGCCGTGGAGCGCATGCGAGGCGTCCAGGAAGCGGAACTTGGCGTTCGCGCTGAGCTTCACCTGCATGCAGTCGCAACGGAATTCAGTTGGCGGTCTGGGAAGTCCCATCCATTGACACACGAGGACAGCGTCGCTTACCTTGAGCATCACCTCCAGCTGCGGACGGCCGCGCACTTTGTTAGCCGTCGCCGCCAGAATCGCGTGCTGCGTCTGCGTTCTGGGCTGTTGCATCACACAGAACAATCCAATGAGCAGGCGCAACGCGAGCCATCGGGTCGCCTCGCCAGTACCAGCTGAAGGTGGGTGGGCACGGCCCAGAGCGGCTCGAACGCTTCGCCGTCGCTCTCTTCGTCGCTCTGGTCTTCTGGATACGTATACGGGAACTTGTTCTCCGCTGCGGCCTCCTCCCGGGGAGAGAACTCCATGGCGTAGTCGCCGAAGCGCAGGCGGTGCAGCATCTGCTGCTCCGTCTCCTTGCTGTCTTGGACGTCGCCGTCGCCCGCAGGCGTGAGCGCTGGCACTGTTACATCGGCTCTAGTCCAATCCGCGCTCTTGCTGATACTGTTGCCAGTCGTTCGAGGCTTCTTCTTGAGCTGGCGGAAGAGCGTCTTGTCCTCCAGCAGATTGCGAGCGTCGAAGCGGTCCACGCGCAGACTGTCGCGGCTCTCCCCACGCCACGGGATCAGGTGCGTCTCTTGGTGCAGCGCCCACGCAGCCGCTGGCTCGTCGAACACCTGACACGCGTACCCGCGCACCCCCAGCGCCAGCGCATTGCTCCCTGCGCCACCAGCGCATACTCCGTCGCCGCTGCGGTCGGCCATCGCATTCTGAGCTCGATTCCAACCTACAAAACGACACTCTAAGGAAATGATCTCGATTTTGATTTGCTATAAATCAACGTCAAAGCGTAGAACTCTCATTTCAACCAATCAGCAACCCCAATTAAACTTAAAAGGAACCCTTTTAGCTTGACATCTGGATACCTCAGCGCTTGAAGCGCGGATCCTCCTCCACCTTGTTGAGGATCTGCTCGAGCCGCCGCGCCTCCCCGACGTTGCCGGACTTGTAGTGCATCTGCATCTGGGCCCGCAGCTGCTCCTGCTCGCGCATGGCCTCCACCTTGTCCTTGTCCATGAGCTGCAGCACGAGCCGGAACTCCTCCTGCTCCTTCTTCTCGCGCGCCGCGCGCCGCTCGCGTTGCAGTCGCTCCTCGTCGGCCAGCGCGTTCACCGCCTTGTCCGCGGCGCCCTGCTGCTTGGCGTGCAACTTGCGCTGCTGCTTCTGGTAGCGCCGCATCTCGTACTTCTCCACGTCGTAGTACTTCTCGTGCGGCAGAGTGCACGTGTTGTAGTCCTCCATGTACTCCTTGAAGAGCTCCATGGCCTCCCACTTGGGGCCGTTGAACTCGCCCATGTGCTTCACATCGCGCAACCACGCCTGGAACGACACGCTCTTGGCGTGGAAGTCGGACTCTCGTAGGATGCCGTACTTGCCGTACTCGTCCTGGTTCACGGCGTGCTTCGTCTTGCTCTTCTTCTTCTTGTCCTTCTTCTTGCCCTTCTTCTTGTGCTTCTTCTTGTCCTTGCGCGAGCTGCTGTGCTTGTGCTTCCGCTTCTTGCGGCGCGAACGCTCGTCTTCCGAAGAGTCCGAGGACTCGGAGTCAGATTCGGACTCCGAAGATGAAGACGACTCCGAGGACGAGCCAGAGCGCGAGCGGCGCTTCGAGTGGCGACGCCGATGGCTGTGACGGTCGTGCTTGTCAGTGTGCTTGCTGGAGGTTCCCCCGTCATCTGCCGCCTTCGAACTGCTGGTCTCCTCGTCTTCGTCGTCCGAGTTCACGACCGTCCACATGCGCGACCGATGCGCCACTTGCTCGCGGTTCTGCAGCTTCTCCCGCTCCGCCCCTTCGTCTTCATCGCCGCTTCCGCCATCCTTGCGCCTGCGTTTATTATCGCGATCTTCGTTGTGGCGGTGGTGGGTGTGGTGGCGGCGATGGCGCTTCGGCGAGGACGAGCGACTGCGGCTGCGGCTCCGACGCCCCCTGCTGCTACTGGCGTCGCGTCGCCGACGAGGACTCCGACTGCCAGACTGGTGGCGGCGAGAGCGCCGCCCGCTGCTGTGGCTCCGACTGCGCTCGCGACGCCCTCCACTCGCCAAGACGTCCGACATGTTCCCGTTTCCAGCCGCTGGTTGGGAAATGGAGAGCTTACAGTTGGCGAGCAGTTGGGAAATGCTCTACAAATGACTTGTCCTCCATCCTGTCAACGATCTTGACGAGGTATACAAACGGCCGCACATGTGTATGTATACATTCTGCGAATTTTGAGCAAACTGGCAATTGCATTTTCAAGCTTTCGCATCTGCCGCGTGGGTGTCGAGACACATCTTCCTCCCTCTGTCTGCATCCACGCCGTCCACGCCGCGCTTGAATGAAGATCCTTGCTGGAAGCCCTTGGAACGACAGAGAATCTCGCTTTGAGGCCCAAATCTGCTTCAGATTTCTTCTGCCACCCCCATCACTTGGCCAATCTTCATCCCGCAGATGTTCCCCTGCCAAACGCGATATTCGCCGTGCGATACGCGGGGCGAACTTCCTCCGGATGGATCCACAGCTGGTTGTGCCGTTGTTCCGTGCGGGCGCTTTGAAAAATATCATAAAACGACAGCGAATACTACCACTCTCGTCTGAGATCACTTCAACCTGCAATAGACGATACTCTTTAATCAAATATGTTGTAACACCCTTCTCTCGAGCTCTACTGCTTCTACTGTCTATATTGACGCTCGGACATTTGCATCCTGTATATCAGCATGCATCATTAGCAGCATTAATATAACACTTCACGAAGGTAGTTCTCAACCGACGGACAGCAAGCATTGTCGGCAAACGCTCATTCGCCGTCGCGTCGCGCCCCAGGAGAAGGAAGCTGCGGAAGCAACGGACCTTCGCCTCGCCGCGTGGACATGATGGAGCTCGTGGCGCCGCGCAACCTCAGGCTGGCGCTCACGTCGAGCTCTTCCTCGGTCTCATCTGCGGCCTCGTCGGCCAGCAGCGGCAGCAGCGCTCGCCCTCGCGACCATCGCCATTCCCAGCGTCGTCTGCATCCGAGCGACGCGGTCTCAACCCGTCAGTGCAACACCGCCGCTGCTGCCACCGATCAAACGCCGCCAACGGTCACTGGCAGCAGACGCAGAGAGGCGTCGACGGAGGAGGACGACGTCTACCACCGCCACCGCAAAAATAGCCAGCGCCTCCGCCATCGCCACAGCAGCAGTCGCCGCCACACCGCCTCCAACGTCACGGACAAGAGCATGAGCTCGTCTCGCGGCGCGCCGTCCTCCTCCTCGCGCGCCAGCTCGCACCGCAGCAGTCGCAGCGGCTCCGATCGGTCGCCGTCGCGTTGCCACCGCGCCAGCGATGAGCTGTCGCTCGCGAGCACGTGTGACGATCAACCGCGTTTGAACCTGCCGCTCGACAAAGAGTTCCTGCCGCTGGAGAATCCGACGGAAGACGAGCAGGAGCGCGTGCGCGACGACGTGCGCGACGAAGTGATCTGCATGATCTTCGACCTGCCCGAGTCCACCCAGTTCTACCAAGGTAACCGACGCTCAAATGGCAAATGACTTGCGACGCCACCCGAAGATCCGTGGTCTGCTGTCGGACATAGCGACGTTGAAGGCGGATCGGCTGGCGTCGTGATCACTGGATTCGGCAGCAGGTCGTGAGGGGATCCTTGTGGACACGGTTGCTAACGATTGTGTCTGTCGCTGCTTCGTGTGGTCAGACTTCTCCTGCGCCATCGCGTCGACACTGGCCATGCACGGACGCATGTATCCCACGAGCTCACACGTGTGCTTCTACTCGAACGTGTTCGGGCGCGAGAGAAAGGTCAGGGTGGACCTTCAAGGATACACTCGGGAGCTCTCTCCGTCTTCCTTCCGGCTCCTGCCGTGGTGTCGCAACCGCCGATCTCACCTGTTTTGCGCTCTTGTTGTTGCCGTTGCTGCAGATTCTGATCCCGTACGAGTCCATTCGCGAACTGGAGAAGACGACGACCATGATGTTCCAGCACGCGATCCGACTGGCCACCTTTGACAAGGACGAGTACACGTTCACGAGCTTCTGGGGCAACAACCGCGACAACTGCTACGACCTCATCCTCAAGACTCGCGACCGCGTGCTTCGTGAGGTGCGGCCTACGGCCGAGACCTCCTCTTCCTCGCGGTTCCCGGCGCTTCCGACGTCTCCGGTCTCCCGAGACTCGGCGTCGTCCGTGGACTCGACGCCGTCTGAGCTCGAGGCAGCAGCGGAGCAACAGGAAACTGATGCCTCGGAACTTCCCACCGATGACGCGGCAGCGGATAATGACGCAGTCGACGTGGTGGCTGATGACGAAGCCGACGACAACGCGGAATTGGCGCAGGTGCTGCGTCGACGTAGCGTGGTCTCGGACGTGGACTCCATTGCGCCGAAAGACATTTCCATGACGCAGATTGTCGAAGAGAAGTTCCCCGTGTCGGTGGACACGTTCATGCAGACGTTCTTCCTGGACGACGCACCCTTCGGCATGGACACGTTCGGCGAACGGACTGGCTCGACCGAGATGACGATCAATCCGTGGATGACTCCACTGGAAGAAGAGGCCTCCTTCGGTGCGTAGACTGGCATGCGGTGCTGCTGCTGATGGTTGAGGAGGATTATTTGGGCAGAGCTGACTATACGCTTGAATTGTGATGCAGGTATGACGCGTTCTCTGCAGTTCCGCGTCCCGATCGAGGCGCCGATCGGCCCCAAGTCGTCGCAAGTCGACGTGCTGCAATGCCTCAAGGAGAGCGAACACAACATGCGCGTGGTCGAGAGCTCGACGCGGCTGGTGGACATTCCCTATGGCGACTACTTCAGTGTGGAGGATCGCTGGACCATCGTGCCGCACGCGTCGGACCCCAACGCCTGCAAACTATTTATTGAGCTCAAGGTACGAGCTCGCTCTTCGTGCATTGCTGTGGATAACGCTCGCGTTCTATGATCTGACCTGCATGTGGTTTCGTGGTGCTCGATGCAGGTGGTCTTTGGCAAGTCGACGTTCTGGAAGAAGACAATTGAAGCTCGAGCCATCAGCGACAACAAGGCCAAGTGGCAGAAGTGGGTGGGGATGGCCAAGGAGTTCGTAGACTCGGGCGCCCACGTCGTGCCTGTCGCGAGTCCCCCGACTTCGAGCACATCGTCGGAGAAGGCGTTGCCCATGCAAGACGCAGACCGAAAAAATCGGGGCTCGCCAGCCAAACGCCGAAGCAAGGCGGGTCATCGCCACCGAGAGGCCGTGGCCTCGGCGAACGTACCTTCTAGGCAAAGTCGAGCGAGTCCCGTGAAGCTTTTCCCGTGGATCCTGGTGCTGGTGCTGCTATTTATTGTCGTGAGGCTGCAGATGGCGCTATCCAGCATCGAACGGTCTCTCGTGCTCAACACAGAACTCGTCGGCGAGATGCAGCGCCAGCTCGTCGGTCTTCAGGTGGGGGCCTGCCCTTCGAAGGAGTAGCAAGCGCCTCGTGTCTTTTGTATCGTGCATTAATTCACAAAGTCTAACGGCAAGAAGCAGCTTGAGATCTCATCGTTGAGCTTCAACTCGCGTTGGTATCTGCTAGGCTTCGTGTCCCTCGTGGTCTGTAGCGGCGGTGTCGAACCACATGGTGTGGAAGTTGACGCGCTTCTGTAGCGTTTGCAGCAGCCGGAGGACCAGCACATCTGTGTCTCGCTGCATCAAGCGGCAATGCGTCCGGATGCTTCTGCCCGGCGGTGAGTCAACGTGGTCTCCTTCATCAGCCACGCTTTGCTTGCTTGCCTTCGGGTCTGCGTCATTGGTAGTGGAGACCGTCGCTCGGCGCTGAATGGTCAGGATCTCCAAGCGCATGGCTCGAAGCGCCTCCTGCAACAGGCGGAGGTGGGAGCGCTCCAAGGGGCTGTGCATCGCGTAGACGTCCGGCGGGAGCGCTGCCACGACGCGACTCCACTCGTAGAAGGTCAACTCCCGCTCCCCAACCATCAGATTCACCAGAGCGAAGGTTGGGCGGACGACGACAGGCTGAAGAAGCCGACAAGGTCGCTCTCCTGCTGCACTCGTCCGTCTTTTCGCATTAGAACCAGCGGACGACGTCGGAGGACACTGGCCTCGAACCCACGGACTGAGATTCGAGCCTGACGAGAGGAACAGCAAGCGCACTCGCTCTACAGCAAACAAGACAACAACGCGCCAGCAGTGAGCAAATGCTTCGGACACAAGGGGGCGAATCCGACGGACAGAGCAACTCTTACCTTGCTGGATGAAGGAGCTGCAGCCTCCACGAGTGGCCGCCGTCGCTTTCAAGAGATCATCAGGACCAAACCTGACGGACGCGATCGCGAAAGCCATAGCGCGCTTTGCTGACGCAGTGAAACGAACGGAGTCGTCGTGAGGTACGCTCCAATGCAGCCACAAAGTCGCCTCCAGTGCCTTCCGTGTTCGAAGGAACGTGAATGTCGATGCGAATTGGAGTTCCAATTGGAAACGCGCCACGCTTGGCTCCTCAGGCGAGAGTGAGTGACTTCCAGAGCCAGCGAAAGCTTCCAGTACCGAGGACG
The DNA here is from genome assembly GCA_001712635.2 of Nothophytophthora sp. Chile5. Taxonomy (NCBI): domain Eukaryota; phylum Oomycota; class Peronosporomycetes; order Peronosporales; family Peronosporaceae; genus Nothophytophthora; species Nothophytophthora sp. Chile5. Next base: position 7,311 of record MBAC02000057.1, read on the forward strand.
AACACGTCCAGCCTTGCGTGCCTGTCTGGCCGCTCCGTGGAGCAGTGAGAGCCACGAAAGCATTCGCCAGCGAGGCAGCAGACTCGTTTCGTAGCACAACTTCCACGCGAACGAGGGAAGACGACGGCACGTACTCTGTCACTCGGAACGATTCCAGCGTCACTTTCGACTCCAGAACCACGTCACAAGGCGGAATGGGTGGCTCAGCCTCCGTGGCGTCGACTGAACCGACCGTCGGAGTTGTCGACGGAGTGCTGACGATCGTCTGCATATCGACAAGCCCTCGGCTTTCTGCCAGGCCGTCGCTATTCCCTCGGCTCGACACTAGACGCACAAAGTCGGTGGCAGTATCAGTTTGCTGCCTGGATTGCCACCACTGCTGCAGCACGAGCTGGTTGAGCTGCTGCGTCAACGCGTGCTTGTCGTCCACGATCAGTTGCATACGCTCCAATTCCTGCAGTCCCTTGTCCAGACGAGTCGCCAGCGACTCCGCGAGCTTCCCGAGTTGCGCGTGAGAGGCAGCGGAGCTATCGGCTGCATCACCTCCGCTCTCGTCCAGCTGATCCAACGAATTCTTGCCCCTCGACGAGGCCTTTTGCGTCCGCTCGATGTAGAGAAATGGTGTCTTCGCAACTCCTTCGCTCGTGGCGAGACTGGCCTTGTCGCCGTTGCTTCTCCGCTTCAGAGTGCGAGAGCTCTGCTTGCTCTTCTTCTGCTCTCGTAGACGCAGTCGATAACTGACCAACTTGGTCTCCGCGGCTCCAGACTGCTGCACGACCAACACACTGCGCTTCACGAGCTGGCCATCGTCCGGATTATCACTGTCTCCTTCCTTGATGAGACTGTCTCCGGTGCCAACAACAGCCGGAACGTCGTTCAAGAGAAGTACTTGAGTCGTGGTCGAAGTGGCTGATGCGACGGCGCGGCTGGACTCTCCAGTGAGGGCGTGACCTACATGGTTGAAGGCTGTCGTGACATCTCAAGGTCCGTTAGCGTTTCGATCTCTGTGAACAAGAAAACGCAGGCTCAGAAACACTTATACGGCCAACTCACACAGTAGGAGCTCCATGGGTGTGTGTTGCCTCTTGCTGGAGAATGCCAGCAGGAAGAACGATCGATCCACATCTTCGCAACGCACGGCCAGCATGTAGCACTGGTCGCCACTGTCCTCGCTAAGACAACAGCTACTTAGCCAAGCAAGACATCGTTAGCTACTGCACATGGAGAGACCGCCAACAGGATCGAGTGGTTCATCGCATAACGTACATCTCAGCAGGGGCAACAGGCAACACAAATGACACGAGCAGAATGCCGTTGGTATACACGTATACCGTGTTGCTGGTCGAGCCAACGACCAGCAGTGTGGACGCAGTCAGTTCCACTCGCTTCGGTCGTGCCGTCACTTCGGATGGCCAGACTATCGACCTTCCTGGGTCACTGGATGAAGCAGTGGTAAAGTCCCAGTCGCTGGACTCGGAGATGAAGCAGCAGCAATTCACTTGTTCCAGACTCAATGGCCGTTCATTGTCCGTGTCGATCGATGAGAACGTTGGGAGGTAGCGGCAGATGCGAGTCATAGCTCCAGTAGAGAGAGCGTCTTGCTGCTCGTCCGTCGGACACACGCTCCAGATGTGACGCTCATTCCTGCGCAACAGACACGGAAGTAGAGGAAGACGTGAGATGTATACAGTTGGAGGCAATCAACACAACCATCAGAGTCTCGTACCAATCCGTGGACACCTGCCGAAGCCGCGAGTGAATCAGCAAATGCCGGCGCGTGCTGTACGTTTCCGGTACGTAAACGCACGAAAGCACTTCTGTCGACATCGACGAGTCATTTCTGACACCGCTAGTCACATCCACTTGCTCCTTCCAGAAGAAGAAGCCCCGACTGTCGCTGCCTCGCCCTACTCGTCGGAGCTTCAGCAGTGTTGCTACTTTAGAGCAGCGATCGAAGAGCAGGACATGAGGTCCGTCCGTCGGAAACGCCTGCAGACTTGCAGCAGGAGCGACTGAATCACTGGCGTTGGCACTCAACGGGAGGTCTAGCACGTTAAGGAAGCGCATATGGACTCTGCCACCCTTCTCAGTATCGTCCCTCGCCTCGCACAAGACGAAGAAGAAGAGGCGGCTGTGGACACCAGGCGACGGAGACGCAGTAACCGCAGCAGCAGCAGGAGTCTCCGAGCCATTGGCTGATCGACGGCGCTTTCGCGTTGCTCGGTTGGTTGATGCCGCTGTTGGCCCTCCTGTGGACAGGAATACTAGCACGGGGTATCGACTGCCGAGAACAAGGAGTACATCCACATAAATAAAGGTCAGAGGCATCCATACGACGCGCCAACGGTCCGTAAATCGGCCCGGGTGTCCGTACATGGCGAGCTCCTCGTCCTCCACTTCTCGGGCGGCCAGCAGTCGCGCGTCGCCCGGCAACGGCGTGGAGCTTGCACCATCCTGGACACTGCAAGGAAGCAGCGCCACGCTCTTCTTGCCGGCGTTGACATCCACGCGCTGGAGCTGCAGCGCGCCGCGCTCGTAGCGCACGAGGAAGAGCGCCGATCCCCACGCCAGCAATGTGCCGCGCATGCCTTGATGGTAAACGTGCGGTTACACATGGACGATCTGGAGGGTACGATATCGTAACCTTACGTATCCGGTTACACTCTTCGTGCGCGTAATCACCTGCTTCGACCTTCACGCCACCTCACTTCCCAATTGATCATGGCGGCAACTCCGACGCTGAAGCAGCTCGCGCTGGGGGCTGCGGCGGTCCTCTTATCGCCCGTGGTGCTCTTCCTGGTCGGGGTGTGGACAGCGCTGTGGCTGCTCTTCACATTCCCGTACAGGCGGGCGGTGGCGCTTGGCACCCTTCTGCTCTGGGGCTCCTGGACGTGCGACCTCTGGGGGTCGCATGCCCTCCCCCTGCGTGGCCCACTGGCGGCGACAGCAGCGATGGCGCTGAGTCTGGTCGTCCCCAAGAGCGTGGTGTTCCCCGTGACAGTATTCATGGTGCAGTACATCGTCTACTGCGCACAACCGAGTCCCCGGTCAACGTACTGGTTCCTGGCTCTGGCCTGTTTCCTGCCGGTGTGGAGCTCCATCTGTCGCCTGCGCTTTTGGCTCCCTGCTGACGAGTCCGTCCTGCATGCGGTGGAATCCCAAATCTACGGGAGCTTCTTGGGCTCGGGCTTCTCACTGAGCACGGTCGCGGGGCTGGGTACGGTGCACGTGCCCTACAATGGCGATGAGTCGGCCAAAGCTGAGGCCATGAAATCTCCCCAGACGCTCGTGCTAGTGCATGGCTACGGGGCTGGCAACGCCTTTTGGGCGGCGGTAAGTTGAATACTGAAGGAAGTGTGGGGCTTAATCGTAAGTATGGATCGCACGCTGATTGGCGACTGTGTCCTGTGTTGCCACAGAACCTCCAAGGCCTCGCGAAATCCTTCAATGTGGTGCGTACGACTCTCGAAATGTCCAGGAGCATGACTTACTCCGTTTGACAAGGCAATGAGGATTTCTGACGACATTGCGAATGATTTGTGCGCAGTATGCCGTGGAGTGGAAGGGCATCGGCCGCTCGCTGCGTCCAAAGTTCCAGCCGAAAAGTGTAGGGAAATCTGTTCGAGAATTTGCCTCGTCTGTTACATGTGAAGCATGTGTATGGGTCGCATGCTAACGAGTTTGTACGCTTTTCTACAGGCTGCTGAGGCCGATGCATTCTTTGTTGAGTCACTGGAGGAGTGGCGGAAAGAACTGGGGGTGAGCTTGCGGTGCAGTGGTCCCTTAACTGCCTGCTGAGACGTGTCTGACGATCCTGGTTTCTTCTGGAATTCGGTTCTGCCTGACGCGGAGTCAAGATTGGCCGATTCATCTTGTGTGGGCACTCCATGGGAGTAAGTGACACCGTAACCTGCGGCTTCCAGTCGCCAACTCCATGAAATGTTGGCTTGTTTTCTGACACTGGCGATGCTGTTGATCAGGGAATGTATGCAGCGTACTATGCGTCCAAGTATGGGGACGCTGTCGACCACCTGCTTCTCGTTTCGCCTGCTGGAGTCAACCCCTCGCCGCTGGCGCATGCGCAGCTCCCGCTAGTGCGACGAATCGCGTACATGTTCAGTCTCACTCCGATGGTATACTATTTGGACGAGGCGCGATCTACTTCCGTTCTCCTGCCATCTCGTGCGATCGATTGACCTTGCGTTGTTGTTCTGAAGTCGGCAGCTCGGGGAATGGGACCTCTCGGCCCTCGGCTGGTCCACTGGATGGTGAAGACGCGCACCTCATGGACGCCGCCTAGCAACGCCATCCGGACGGGCGCGTTGGACCTGCAGCAGTTTGCCGAGTACTGCTACCACAACTGGGCGCTCGAGGCGTCAGGCGACATCGCCGTGCATACGCATCTGCACCCGGTACGAACGAGTGCAGCCCCTTCCTTCCCGGCTCCACGTGTGCCTGAAGTGCTGCCGCTTGCTTTGACTTGCAATAGGGCGCGGCCGCGAGAGGCACCCCGCTTTGCGACGTCCTCGTGCCGGAGAAATGGGCTTTGCCCGTGACGTTCCTCTACGGCGGCGGGCCGGACTGGATGCCCAAGGAGCACGGCGAGGCCGTGGTTCAGCGTCTGCAGACGTCGAAGGGCCACTACGCTAGCTTTCGCACTGTGCCTCTGTCAGGCCACCAGGTGTTCATGGACAACCCCAGCGCCTTCAACCGCGCGGTGGCTCAGGCTGTGCGCGACTGGGAACTCCACAGGCAAAACGGTTCAGTCGAGCATGTGCAGGACGCCCAGGCACAATAGTGCGGTTGGCGCGCAGGAAGGCGACGAGCAAGCCGTGGCGATCGTCGGATTACGCGGAATGGCATGATTGCGCCGTCGCGACAAGTGAAGCCATGTGTCTCCTCACATCTGATTGCTTGATTGAAACGAATCGAAACATTCATTCCCGAGCAGAACGTCGTAAGCCTTGTATAAACGCTTGATATATCAACTCTCTGAATGCATGTATTACGACGGGTTTGATGCATTGAGAAGAGTTTTCGACACTGAATCCAACCTTCGAAGCATGTTCTTGAACGAATTATCAGCATTAAGAGAATATAGAATGTCTCTGGCCAGAATGTCGGTCGTGCTGTCTGCCTGGACTCGGCGGTTGATGCTGAACCGACACAATTAGACTGACGCGGTCGGACGCACTTGAGCAAGCAAGCAGCTTCTGCCCGCTATGGACTCCAAGGAATCGCCACGGAGGCCTGGGCCGCCGCAGATCTTCCAGACGCGATGGATGCGGCTTCTGCTGCTGGTGCTGACGCCGTTCTTCGTGCTGCTGCTGGTCCTGTGGGGCGTCGTGGGGCGCGTCCTGACGCTGGCGCCCAGGACCGCGGGGGCCACGGCGCTGGCGATCACGTGGGTGCTGTACCTCTGCATCCCGCACATCCCCGTGGATCTGCTGGACTGGCCGCTGGTGATCACGGCGGGCATCGCCATCGACGTGCTGATCCCGCCGCTCAAACTCGTGCACGGCCTGGTGTTCGTGGCGCTGGTGGTCTACGCGGCCATCCGCGTGAGCCTCACGGACGGTTTGGTGAGCGGCAGCACCGAGAAGGGACTGGTGGACACGCTGGCCGTGGTCTGCTGCGTGTTCCCGCTGTGGCTGTCCATCTGCAGCTTGCATTTGTGGCTGCCAGCCGACGGGAAAGTGCTGGATGCCGTCGAAAAGAAGATCTACGAGCAGTATCTGGTCACGGAGTTCAGTCAGACGAAAGTCGCGGGGCTAGGCACGATTCACGTGCCGTACTGCGGCGACAGCACGCAACTCCCGCCGCGGATCCTCGTTCTGGTGCACGGCTATATGGCTGGCAACGCGTTCTGGGCCGCGGTAAGCAGCGGAGGACCTTTGCACGAGAGGGGGTGGTGGAGTACTAATGTGGGCTTCTGTGTGCGTGTTTTCTCTACTTAGAACCTGCAAACGCTCGCGAAATCCTTCAATGTGGTGCGTTACGCTGCGTTCCCTGGCCACGCAGCACCAAAGCGAAGGCATTGACAGTTGTGGTCTGTTTGAATAGTACGCAGTGGAATGGAAAGGAATCGGCCGCTCGGATCGCCCCAAGTGGCGCCCCAAGAATGTAAGTGGCCTGCCGTAACTCACCTGTCTATGTCTCTCCTCTCACAGTCATGAGCCTAACGGACCCTGTCGTATGTGGCTGTGTGGCTTTAGGACGAAGAGATGGACGATTTCTTCGTCGAGTCGCTGGAAACCTGGAGACGCGAGCTTAACGTACGTTCTCGCTTGCCAGAAGAGCTCCCGTGCCGCAGCTTCACTGCGTTTTTGCCTTGTGTTTCCGATTTCATGCTGACTTACCTGTGTGTGTTGCCCCCCTGCAGCTCGAGCGCTTCATTCTTTGCGGCCACTCCATGGGGGTACGCTGACCTGAATCCTCCGTCTAATGGAGTCGCCGAGGCTGGAAGGCGACCTGGTGCTAACTTGTTCGCTGTCCATGTGTTGGTTGCGCTGTCTTTAGGCCATGTACTCGACCTACTTCGCGGAGAAGTACCCAGCCCGCATCGAGCACCTCATTCTTATCTCCCCCGCGGGCGTCAACAGCAGCGGCTTGAAACCTGAGGACCTGCCGTCGTTCCTGAAGTTCACGGGGATGTTTTACATCACGCCCATGGTAGGCATCAGCGTCGCTCGCTTGCTATCGTTGCTGTTGTTGGTGTCGTCCATCGAAGCGCTGACGTTGTTACTTTGTGTGTCAACCTGACGATCGACTGCAGAGCGCGATTCGATTCGCTGGCCCCCTCGGTCCAGGGCTCGTGCGGTGGTCGTGGACGCAGCGCATCAAATGGACGCCGCCCACCAACATCGTTCGCTCGGGGGAGCTGGACTTCGGTCTCATCACGCAGTACTGCTACCACAACTGGGCGCTCCAGGCGTCGGGGGACATTGCGTTCTACACGCACTTGCATCCGGTAAGGCAATGCCACCGTTCTGATACCATTGCCAGCTTCTATAAGGGCCGAAGCTGACGTCTTGTCTGGCTGGCTGATACAGGGGGCGAGCGCCCGACGTCGCGCCTTGGACGGGATCCTGACGCCGGCCAAGCTCCAGGTGCCGCTCACCATCATGTACGGCGGCGGTCCGGACTGGATGAACTCGGAATTCGGCGAGGCCGTCATCCGCCGACTGGAGAAGACCCACTACGCCGTCTTCCGTCTCGTGCCGCTCTCGGGCCACCAGGTGTTCATGGACAACCCGGCCGACTTCAACCAAATGGTCATCCAGGCGGTGCACGACCAGGAGCGCGCTGTTGCATTCCCATAAGCGAAGCCATCTGCATCCACCGTATAAATAGATGACATTGAATGCACTGAATGCTCCAGGTCGAGTGACTGTGGCAGATACGCGTGTCGCCACATGGCCGCTGTTCTCTTCCGCTTTGAATCTGTTTGCGTGGCTGTAGCTGGCAATCCGTGAAGATGCAGATCTTCTGGAGCCCAGATGGACGGGAGAGCGGCGCAGCTTCAGGTTGGCGAAGGTGGGGTCTATGCCATGGAGATCGGCAATCAAGAGCTAAGGCAAGCTCCGTCCGGTTGCGTCTCGAGTGGCCGATCGTTTGACATTCCTCAGCTTCCCTCGATCGACGAAGACCACCATCAAGACGTTTCCAAGCACGTATCAGTGAAGCACCATGGCCAACCACAACAGCAACAGCAGCAGCGAGGACGAGTGGAGTCTGGTGAGCGATGGCGAGAGCTGCCACTCCAACATGAGCTTCGACGAAGTGGAAGCTGAGCCAGAGGTGGCGGAAACCCAACACGAGAAACCTGCAGCTTGTGATGAGGTAGCTGCATTGACGCTCGAGACGAGTGAAGACACGGACGTGCAATCGCTTCTCGCCGACAACTCCAGCTCGAGCCGCTCTGCTGCTGGCTACTCCCGTGAGATTCGGGTCTCTCTGCTCTCCTCAGCTCACCAGGAATGGCTGACTGGGTCGCTTCCATCCTACTCGCCTCCATCCTCAGCAGCTGTGCAACGTAAGCGAAGCATCAAACTGGCATTCCCAGCTCCAGAGCTTCGACACCGATCGTTCCCTGACCGACTCCGGGCTGCGATGCCAGCGAGACACTCGTCTTCTGAAACAGTTGAGCTGCCCACGTACAGCGAAGTGGTGTCCTTCAAACAGGACCAAGCCACCCAGGTCAACTTCGATGACGTGGCTCCGAGGGCGCAGGCTTCCACGACCGCGCTGCTCGAATCTGCTCTGCAAAGAAGCATGACGAAAACCACCCAGCTCCACGCCAAGGCGCAAGACCTGGAGCGCCTCTGGCTTCGCGTCACTCAGCTGGAAGCTGCTGCTGCCAAAGCGGAGCTGAAAGCCCAGCAGGACGCCTTCAAGATCAAACGCTATGAACGTAGCATGACCCTCGCGAAGCAGCAAGCTCAACTCACCTCTGAGTACCACGAAAACCTGAAGGCCGTGTCGGAAGAACTCCGACGGGAAAACGTGCAGCTCAAGAGGCAGAACGACGCTTTCCGTGGAGACGACAGCACGTTGGCGACTCGCAGTCTGGACGACCTGGAAGAACTGGAGATCGCGCTGACGCGCGGCACGGACCACGTTCGCGCGGCACTTCGAGCCACGTACCGAACGGCGGTGGAGCAGCGCCGCGAGAAGGAGCTCTGCGTCGTGTGCTTTGCGCAGCCGGTCTCGGTGGTGCTACTCCCATGTCGCCACCAGGTGCTCTGCTCAGCCTGTGCGGTGCGAGTGACCACGTGCCCCATCGACCGCCAGGACATTCGAGACAAGGTGCTCACCTACGGACTTGACGCCTACACAGACTAAGAGAAGCTTAGCGTCCGAAGGACTCACTTTGGATTGCCATCGGCTTGAAAGCACGATATTCCGTTGCGTTTTGTGCGGTTCTTCCTGCCTTCCTTAGCTTGAATCCGTCACTGTGTCGCACCCCCAATGCTATCTGCTGCTGGTTAGTCGAACATGCCGTTGTAGAACTGCAGCAGTTGCTGGCGACTCTTCTGGTGCTGCAGATCGGCGGCCGAGCGGTCCAGCTTGCGCTTGATCTTCTTGCCCGAGATGGAGCTGCGGATGGTGTCCGAGTCGGAGCTGGACGAAGAAGAGGACGAGTCGTCCGCACCTCGACGATCTTTGCGGCGTTTTTTCTTGTGCTTTTTCTTGTGCTCCTTCTTGTGCTCCTTCTTGCGCTTCTTCTCGTCGTCTGCGCTCCGGTGCTTCCTCTTCTTGGAATGGTGGTGAGACTTCTTCCGTTCCTTTTTGCTGTCGTCGCTCGAGTCGGGAGAAGAGGATCGGCCTCGACTCCTGGACGAAGAAGACGAAACGGAGCGTCGTCGCTCGTGCTTCCTCCCGCGACTGCGGTCTCGGGACGAGTGCGACCGTCGCTCCTTCCCCCTTCACGAAGCACAGTACGCATCAGCATTGAAATGCACCAGATCTTCTCCATCTGCTGCTCCATAAAGCAGCACAACTGCCAGCCAACGCACCCTTTCCGCCTCGAAGAGGAGGTCGACGTCGCCTTCGACCGCGACCTGGAGCGCGACCGGGCGCGGCGGCGCTCTGGAGACCGACTGCCTGCTTGGGAGCCATGTCATCCACGTCCTAATAGTCATCAGCATCTCCCCTCCGCCTCGCGGTGGCCTCCCACCTGAGCACCTTCACCTACCACTTCGCCTCTCGCGCGCCATGCTCGCAAGTCGTTGTTGGGAAATGGCAAATGGACGCCGACTAAGTTCGCTCAAGATTGGTGCGATAAGTACGGTTACGCGGTGGCAAGGGGGTACGATTAGGAGTATACTGGTATACCGGTAGTGGTCGAAGTTGCGCCGCTCGGCTACCGACCGCAAGCCGCAAAGGATCTCACGAGAGGGAAGGAAGCCAAGCAGCAAGTGAAGCCCCAGGCCAAGGCGAAGCGCAGGTCGTCGAAGCGTCCGCGATGAGTGTGTGGCTGGTGTCCGTACCTAACGAGGGCAACAGCTCCTCCGAGACCACCTTCCTGTCGCTCAAGGCGGAGACCGCCTCCAGCCGCCACGACTATGCCGGTACCACTGCCGAAGCGCTTCGCTCCTCCTTGTCCAGGTGTAGTTGATGCGAAGCAGATATATTGACTGACGGATGATTCGATGCCGTCTCCTTGCTGTGGCTTTGGTCGAGTGTAGACTGCTCCCGCGTGGAGCTGCCGTCGGATCTGCTGGTGGGAACGCTGGACTCGCTCATGGTGCGTGCGACTGTTAGATCCTGCAGAATTGGAAAGGGAAACCATCGATTGCTGAGTACATGTCGCCACGTTCACCGTTCTACTAGGCATTGAGCGACGACTTGAGTCGCGTGGACCTCGTGATCGAGAGCGTCGTGCGCAAGATCGAGCGCCAGTTCCACGACCTGAACAAGGGCGACCAGGCGCTGACTGTCGATGGAGGTAACCTACTGCCTCTGCTCTCTCACATATTAAGACGCTGTAGCGCAGCTAACGGCCTTGCGTCCTCTGTGACGTTCGTGTCTGCTGACTTGATGCAGTGCCGGTGGAGCGATACCTGAGTTTTTTCTCGTGGGACGAAGCCAAGCACCCGCACCGCCGGCCACTGCCTGAGATCGTCAGCATCATCCAGTCGGTGCGGCCCCCAGTATCTAATTGCTACTGTTGTCTTGAAGGGAAGGAGACTGGCGGGCTTCGGTGGTGTAATGTCTCTCTCTCTCTTTCTCTCTTCCTCTCTCTTTGTATGCTGTAGTCGGTGGGGAAGATCGAGGAGGAGCTGAAGCAGCTGAGCACGCGCTACGCGGAGAAGAAGCAGCAGCTCATTGGGCTGCAGCGGAAGAAGGGGTACGCTCTGACTGGTCTCCCTCCCTGGGGTAGGAGCTTTCGAGGGTAGCTGACTAACTCGCTCTCATCGCTTGTCAAGCGGCAACCTGATGGTGGCGAACCTGACGGACGTGCTGACGCCCGACATCGTGTCCCCCTCGGACTTTGTGAACACGGAGTACTTGCAGACGCTGGTCGTGATCGTGCCCAAGACGTTGGAGGAGCAATGGCTGCTCGAGTACGCGCAGCTGGGCGACCAGATCGCGGAGTACGGGCCTAAAGGCGCGCGCGGCAACGTGCGCGGGTCGCCCGTGGTGCCCGGGTCCTCGCGGAAGCTGATGGAGGAAGGCGACTCGGCCGTGTACACGGTGACGCTGCTGAAGGGCCAGTACCAACCGGGCTTCGTGGACAAAGAAGGCAACTTCGAGCCGGGCTCCACTGTGGACTACGTGGAGGAGTTCAAGACGCGGGCCAAGGAGAAGCGCTTCGTGGTCCGCGAGTTCACGTTCGACCCGACGAGCCACGCGTCCAACGAAGAGGCCATCGCCGAGCTGGAGGTGGAGGTGGATCGGCTCTGGTCGGCACTCATCCGCTGGTGCAAGGCGCACTTCGGCGAGACCTTCATCGCCTGGATGCACATCAAGGTACGCATGGATGCACCTGGTGGTCTTGTCGTAGGTGGCCTTCGGGGCGGAAGAGCTGCCTGACTGACTGGCGCTTGTGCTCTGCAGATGGTTCGAGTGTTCGTGGAGTCTGTGCTTCGCTACGGGCTGCCTGTGAACTTCATCGTGGCCATGTACAAAGTACGTTGTGTCTCCCCTGCTGAGGAGCTAGGATGGTGGTGGTGACATGTCTGCTCTTGGTGTCTGCAGCCACACCACGGCAAGGACAAGAAGCTGCGCGCAGTGCTGGGGAAGAAGTACGCGCACCTGCAGCCGGCGCAGTTCTCGGGACTGGAAGAGGGCTCTTCCGGCTCGGCGCAGGCGGAGTACTACCCGTACGTCACGAACGCCTTCAACCCTCTGAGCGCCACCACGTAGTGTCCATCGCCTCAAACCCGCAGGAGAGTCGACGGGCTCATGACCTCTGGCGCGGAAGAGAAGGCCCGACCACTAACTGATTGGAAGGAAGCCTGTTGTTGTTCATTAAAGGAGACACGCAAGGGAGAGAGTGGTCAGAATAGCCAGAAACAATACAAACACAGCTGCAAGCAGAGCGCTAGAGCATGCTCAGTAGCACGGGGTCCGACGTGAAGTCGAGGCCTCCGCTGGTGGCGGCGCTGCTGCCGTCGACACGGCGTACCCGCGAGTCCTCGCGCACTTTCATGCGGAAGACCAGTTGCACCAGCTCACGCAGGTCGCTCACGAACAGCAGCTGCACGCGAGGCTTGTGGGCGTCTCGCTCCCGCAGTTGACTGGTGGTCACGCCGGCAAACTCCTCGCGTAGCTCTTCGGCCTCGCTCTTGTTGCCGCGCGGGAGGATGACACGCTTAATGCCGGCGCGGATGGCCGCCAACACCTTCTCGCGAATGCCGCCCACCGGCAGGATCACGCCACGCAGCGTAATCTCGCCGGTCATGGAGATGTCCACAGGCACGGGGATACCCGAGATCACGGACAGCAGCGCACACACGATGGCGCCACCCGCCGACGGCCCGTCCTTCGGGATGGCTCCTTCGGGGAAATGGACATGAACGCCCGAAATGCCGTCCAGGGAGATCACGCTGGGACCTGAAGCCTCTCCGGTAGCAGACGTAGCTGGCAGCGGCGGCAACTCGATTAGATGCGCGTTCACTCGCAGCCACGAGAGTGCGAGTTGCGCCGACTCCTTCATGACGTCGCCCAGCTTTCCTGTGAGTTGTAGCGTCGGCGCCGAGTGGCTCAAAGTGGCCGAAGTCGCAGTCGACAGCTCGTCCGGTGAGTGCCGCGTGCACGAGGCCTCGACGAAGAGAATGGAGCCGCCGGCCGTGCTCCAAGACATGCCCGTAGCCACTCCAGGCACGCTGGAGCGCAGCGCAACTTCGTTGAACACGAGTTCATGTCCGAGGATGGCGTGGACCATCTTCTTGTCGATAAAAATGGGGTCGAACGCTGCGACCAAGTCGGCGTCAGTCTCGTCTTTCTTGTTCCCGCCAGTCTTCTGCTGCTGCTGTTTGGCCTCGTCCAGCTCTCGCACGACGTCGACAGCGACGTAGCGACAGAGCGCCCCCACTTGACGCTCTAGGTCACGCACGCCGGCCTCGCGGGTGTACCGCATGATCAGGAAGCGCAGCGCATCGTCCGAGACACGAACCATCTCCTCACGCAGTCCGTTGGCTTCGATCTGTTGTGGGAGCAAATAGCGACGGGCGATCTCCACCTTCTGCTCCACACTGTAGCCGCTAAGTTCGATGACCTCCATCCGATCCAGCAACGGTGCTGGGATGGTGTCGAGGCTGTTGGCCGTGGCCAGGAACAACACGTGACTCAGGTCGAACGGCACGTTCAGGTAGTGGTCCGTGAAGGTGTTGTTCTGGTGCGGGTCTAGCACTTCCAGCAGTGCGCTGGCCGGGTCGCCACGGAAGTCCTTGCCTAGCTTGTCGACCTCGTCCAGCAGCAGCACTGGGTTGTTGGTCTCGGCATGTCGTAGCGCGTTCAACACGCAGCCAGGCATGGCACCAACGTAGGTTTTGCGGTGGCCGCGGATCTCCGACTCGTCGTGCACGCCGCCCAGCGCCACGCGCTCGAACTTGCGGTTGGTGGCCGCGGCAATTGAGCGCCCCAGTGACGTCTTCCCTACGCCCGGCGGTCCCACGAGACACAGGATAGGGCCACGCATGTCCCGCTTGAGGCTGCGGACCGCAATGTACTCCGTGATGCGCTTCTTGACCTTGTCCAGCCCGTAATGGTCGGCGTCCAGTTGCTGACGGACGCGCTCCACCAGCAGCGAGTCGGCCGTGGCGGCGTTCCATGGCAACTCCGAGAAGAACTCCAGGTAATTGTGCAGGATGCCGAACTCGGGCTGCATGGCGGTCATGCCTTTCAGGCGACGCAGCTCGCGCTGCGCGACCTTGGCGGCCTTGGGCTCCAGCGTCAGCGCGTTGAGCCGGTCTTCCAGCAATTTGATCTCCCCGGCATTGTCACCTCCGGCGCCATCATCACCCACTTCCCCCAACTCCTTCTTGATGGCCTCCAGCTGCTGCCGTAGCAAAAACTCCTTGCGCGTGCCCTCCAGTTTGCCCTGCACCTCGCTTTGGATCTTGCGCTGCAGCCGCGCCTTCTCCGTCTCCTGCTCCAGTAGCACCACGGCGCGCTCGCAGCGCTGATACACAGACACCGCCTCCAGAACGTCCTGCTTCTCCGCAGCGCCCACGTTCAGATACGACACCACCACGTCTGCCAATTCCCCTGCCGAAGAGTTGCCGATGGCATCCACCAGTCCGTTGCTGCGTCGTAGCAATGGCGAACTTTTGGCCGTCTCCAGATACTCCTGCGTCAGCTGCTTCAGCCGCAGCGCCAATTGCTCCAGCGTCAACGATGCGTCCTTCTCCACCTTGCCGTCTGCCCTGCTCTTGAGCGGCAGCGGAGGCGCCAGCAGCTTCTGCACCGTCCCCACCAGATACGGCCGCGTCTGCGCCACGTCCTGCAGTTGCACACGGTACAGCCCCTGCACCAGCACCGACAGCCCCGTGGCACCACCCTGCATGCGCGTCAGCTGCACCACGCGCGCCACGGTGCCGACGTGATAGACGGCGTCCTTGGCCTCCGCGGTCGTGGCCAGCGCCTGCTGCGCGTCGCCGTCGCCGTCGCTGCTGCGTCTGGTGAAGATGGCCAGCGACAGCGACGCCGACGCGTCGCCGTTTCCAGTGCTGCTGCCGCCCCTGCGCGCCGTCTTGGGCGAGCGCACCTCCCACACCAGGTCCTTGAGCAGCTGCAGCGCCGACGCCGACGTGATGGCCAGTCGCAGGTACGTGCGCGGGAACAGCACCTTGCCGTCCAGCGGCAGGATGGGCAGCTGCACCGCCGCCGTGGCCGTCGAGGCCGCGCTGTCCTCCAGCTCCCGCATCAGTTAGTCGCGCTTCAACGTTGGAGAAGGAAAGCTTGGTTGCCTTTCGGCAAGTTCTCGAATGCGAGTGTCGCCGTTGACGAAGCGCTGCGGAAAATCGGAGTGTGTGTCCCTAATTTAGTCAACATCTTGTGACCCAGAATAAATGGCAGGAATCCTCCGACTGGCAAACTGGATGCTGCAGCAACGGAGACGGAATTGGCGTTGTTGAGGTTGGGACAAACGCACTATTTATTGCGGAGCGATCTGGCGAATGCAGTGGGAAACGGGATACGGCTCCGGTATTACCGGTGCCAGCACAGTATTCTTCATCTGTCTGGCAGATACACTTATCAGATCATATGGACGCCATGATGACCGGGACGGGTGCGCTCCGCCGCGCCGGCGTGAGCTGGGCCCACGCGTACGGCGCCTTCCTCGGTGTGTTGTGCGGAGATGCGGCCGGTGCGACGCTCGAGTTCTCTCCAGGTATGATCACGGAAGCGGGCGTGGCGCACGCCATGACGTTGCCAGGCGGCGGCGTCTTTGGCGTGGGCAAGGGGCAGATCACGGACGACTCCGAGCTGGCGCTGTCGCTAGCTCGCGGACTGTCAGGCCGCCGCCCGAGAGACGGGTTCCCTCTCGAGCCGGTGGCACGACAGTATGCGGCCTGGTGCGCCTCCGAACCCTTCGACATTGGGAATACATGCGCCACCGCCTTCGGCATCGCGCCGGATGCCGACGGTAACTACGCGACGCTCATGACGCAGGCTGCTGCCATGTACAGCTCTTCGAGCGAAGCCAATGGAGCGCTGATGCGTATCACGCCGCTGGCACTCTGGAGCGCTGGCGAGTCCGAGGAAACCATTGCGGCGCTTGCCAGAGCCGAGGCTACGCTGTCGCACCCGAATCAGGTGTGTCAGGACTGCAATGCCGTCTATTGCCTCATGGTGGAGCATCTGCTGCGCCATCCGGGCGACTCCCAAGGCGCCGTGGACCGCGCCGAACGGTTTGTGATTGCGAACGTGCACTCTGTGGCGCGCGAGTGGTTCTTGACGGAATCGCTGGACATTTCGGAGCTCGTGTGCACCCGGCAAGTGGGCCACGTGCGCTGGGCGTTCGTGCTTGCCACGCACTTCCTTCGCCGCAACGAGAGTTACGAACGTGCCATCCAGCAGACGTTGCTGAAGGGTGGGGACACGGACACGAACGCCGCCATCGTGGGAGGGCTCATCGGCGCGCTGCATGGCGTGGACGCCATTCCGCTGCACATGCGAGAGGTCGTGCTGGCCTTCGATGGTTCAAGTGCCGCGAGAACGCACCGCCCGCGTCCAGAGACGTACCGTGGCGCCCACGTTTTGAGCCTGACAAAGCAATTGGTAGGTGAGGAGGCGACGAGCTGAAGGTGCTGCAGCATTAAGCGCTGAGTCCTTTCTGTCTTGCTTCATGCAAAGCACGATGGAGATTGATGGAAGGCATAGCCTGCAATGAGTGAGCCGAGTGGCATTGGTAGTGTGTAGTTTTGATGGGTCATTCTAACAGACTGTGACAGTGCGAAAGCGACGCCACCTTCCCTGTTGCGTTTACCAGTGGTAGCGCGTCATGGTGTACGTTGGGTTGAGCTTCGTCTCCTCCAGTAGCTTGTCCAGCAGATCGGGCTTGACGCGCAGCTCCTCGTCAGTGGCACCCCAGGCGTTCACTCCCAGCTCCTTGGCGTGGACGCCGCCGGCGATGAAGATGCTGTCCACGCCCGTGTTCGTGGCGCCCAGGATGTCGTGGTGCAGCGAGTCGCCAATGTGCACGACCCTCGACTTGTCAGTCACGTTCGCCATGCGCAGACACACCTCGAAGTGCTCCTTCATGGGCTTGCCGAAGTACACGACCTCGCCGCCCATGTCCTCGTAGATCTTGGCGATGCCACCACCCATGTGCACGAAGCGATCGTTCGCCACCACCGCCAGCACGTCTGGGTTCGGGCACAGCAGCGGCAGCTTGCGCTCCAGACCGCCGCGCAGGAACGCCATCATGGCTTCGTTGGCTTCGCCCGTGTGACGGTAGTCCGTGGGCAACACCTCGGCCACGCGATCGCTGTAGCAGACCTGCTGCGTACCTTCCACCATGAGGAACTGCGCCTTGTCGAGCCCCACCACCTGGACGTCCAGTCCGTGGAAGATCGACTCCGGATTGGAATCGCGTTTCGCGACCTTCCCGTCCAGATCCGACGTCATCAGCGAGCAGCGCGCGAGCTGCTCGCGGCGGTCGCGCAGATACTGCCAGGCCACCTCGCCGCCCGTGACGCCGCCCGTGAAATCCGTTCTGAAGCCCATGCTCCCCAACTTAAGCGGGAGGCCGCACGAGCGGTGCGCCGTGTTGGACAGCAAGATCACGGTCTTGCCTTCCTCCACCATGCGGTTGAAGCACTCCACGGCGCCCACATACGGCGTCGAGCCGTTGTGCAGCACGCCGTACTGGTCGATGATGACCACGTCGTACTTGTCCGCCACGTCCCCGAGTCCGGAGATCACCTGCGTCATAGCAAGAAAGGGGGAGAGGAGGGGGATGGCTGGTGTTGGCTCGATCGCTATTTGCTTACTGCGTGCGGGTTGCGTGGCTGCTCACCTTCGTCATGTCCGCTCGGGTTTTTTCTGCTTGGTCTTCCGCTGACGCTCGCAATTCACTTCACTTGTCGCATCCGTTTTTTTACCGAATACGTACCATTCAGTACCGGTATGTCTATGTGCAATCAATCGGAACCGGTATATCCCTGAACGGACGACACGTGACGAGGCATCGTCAGCGACGGCGACTGGCCTTTATCCTGTCGCGCCGAAATGGAAGAGGAAGTCGTCAGCTCGCTTTCCATTGCCGGGTCGTGGCGATGGCCCAACGATATGTCGCCCTTCCGTGTCATGTGTATCGGCTGATGCTCTTGGGAGATTAATTCTGGCCATGAGAGGCAGGAATCCTGCAAGGATGATGAAGCTTCGGATGGGACGAATCAAGCTGAACGCATCGATGTGCGCGTTGATTGCCAGATCCCCCACTCCCACCCACTTTCGCTGCAGCAGCAGCAGGAGTTTCTGCTGCCTCGTTCGCACTCTGCCATTTGGGCAGCTGGTGGGCGTCCACACACCGGATTGGCAAAGTATCGGCCGCGACTTGCTCCAAGCCCCAACGCCATCGTCTTTACACGCCGTTCGTTGAAGTTCAGCGCAGTTGTTGATTGCACTGTTGGCTTCCTTCCAATTGTGCGCCACGAACAGCGAACCTTTTCCCCCCGGAAGGAGCATAGACGAAGGACAGCGCTCGTCTTTCCCTGTTTTGGGTGGGAGAGTGGGTAGCTTTTGGTGACGAGTCATTCTCCAATTCGCAACAGATAGCGCACCCCACCAAACACCCTCTCCAGCCCCAGTCCAGATGAAGCTTGCGACGCGCATCGTACTCGCGGCCGTCGCCGTCGCCGTGGTCCGCGCCGGCACCTTGGACGACGTCTCCCAAACAGTCGTCGAGTCTGCTGCCGATAGCGCAAGTGCGGCGTGTCCTGACGTGTGCTACGAAATCTACAGGCCGGTCTGCGGCTCTGATGGCGTCACGTACGCGAACGACTGCTTCTTGGCCATTGCGAAGTGCAAGAGCGACGGCGAAATCACACAGGTGTCCGACGGCGAGTGCTCCGCAGCCTCCTCCTCGTCCGCGGGCGATAACAGTTCGGGATGTCCCGAGATGTGCACAGACATCTACGACCCAGTGTGTGGCTCCGACGGCATCACCTACTCGAACGACTGCTACTTGAGCATTGCAACGTGCAGCGCGAGCGAGGTCACAAAGGTTTCCGATGGAGCATGCCCAGACTCCTCCAAGTCTTCGGGGGAAGCTTCTGCTGGTGACGCCGGCAGTGCCGGTTGCTCGGACGCGTGTCCGGAGATCTACTCGCCCGTGTGCGGCTCTAATGGCGTCACTTACTCGAATGAGTGTTTCCTGAGCATTGCCCAGTGCACCAGTCAGAGTGAAATCACCCAGGTCTCCGATGGGGAGTGCTCCTCTTCTGTTGGCGGCGAGGCTGACGCTTCGTCTAGCTCGCTGGAGAGTGAAGCTGGGAGTTGCGATAACTTGGTGTGCCCCATGATTTACGTGCCCGTCTGTGGATCGAACGGCGTCACGTACTCCAACGCGTGCATGCTGAACATCGCCAAGTGCAAGGATGCCAGTATCACGCTGGCTGGCGACGGGAAATGCGCCTCCCTCGAAGGTAACACCGCCAGCAGTGCCAACTAGTCTTCTGCCTCTGCTTGCCCAGACGCCTGCCCAGATTTCCTCTTCCAGGTGTGCGGATCGGACGGCGTCACGTACTCCAGCCCGTGCCTGCTGAGCGTCGCCAGTTGCCTGCATCCGGAGCTCAACATCACCGAGGCAACCGACGACTTCTGCTCTCGCGAGGACGCCAGCTCGACGGACCAAGTGAACGCATGCTAGCAGGACTGCTTCGGAAGCATGCAGGGATACGTTTAACGTATCGTGCACATGGCTTTACTCGCCTCCTGTCCCTCGAGACGGAGTGCCATCAAAATGCGTACAGATGTGAACGGAAGGGTGATCCAAAGAAATGCAACAATTCTTGCCATTCGATCAAAGGGTTGTCACGAATCGGCGGATCGGTTAACCCTTCACTCCCCGCATGTTGGCCGAGCCAACATCAGGCGATTAACGTAATTCATCAGTTACAGCGCAAGAACAAACGATCCCTTTCGTTTTTTGGAAGTTCCGAACAGGTCCGTTCGCACGACCCCCTATTATAACCGAGAATCTATCCAGTCATGCAATTTATAAATAATCTATTTTCATGACCAATATATAACTTCCCAACCCCGCGACCTTTTCTTCCCTCCCTCCCCGACCCCGACCCAAATCATTTGCCAAAAGCACAAGAAGAAAGAAGCAAACAGACAAGATGGCCGACGGATACGACCCGCAGAAGTCCCGCGTGGCTGAGGACACGCTCGCCGATTTCCTTCGCGCGCCGCTCACGGGAGACCTGACGGAGGTGCCGGGCATCGGCAAGGCCGCGGTGGGCAAGCTGGGCACTGCCGAAGAAGGGGAGGACGCCGTGGAGAACACTTTCCAGCTCATTGGCAAGTTCCTCATGCTCAAGGTAGGCACTTGCAGAGTTGCTTCATGTGAAGGGAGGGGCTACATGTATTGCCAGGGTGGCATGAAAAAGGAGAATGCTGAGGGTGTGGCGTGTGTGCCTTGGTGCTTGTATTGCGAAGGGCAACTCGGATGACAACGACGACGGCCTGCTCGACTGCTCGGCGCACTGCGACGCGTTCTGGTTCTGGCTCAAGTCCAAGGGCATCTCGGCTTACCGCAGGTACGCACGCATGCCGCTAGTGCTAGTGGAGCGAGTCTCTCTTGCTCTTGGCGCAAAGAAGACGCAGGATCTGACGACGCATGGACACACTGGTATGTTTTGCTTGTCAATGCAGCGGCATTGTGATGGCCATCGCCGAGAAGGTGAACACGATGCTGCCTGGTATTTATGATGCGGCGGAGTTCCAATAGAGCGGCGGGAATCGGTGAACAAGGGCACTACGATGCATGCAGCAGCAACAGCTTTTCAGGCAGCCAACGAGAGGGAAAGAGAGCGCGTGGTGCAGGAGAGAGGAGGACGGCAGCGCTGTTGGACGTTTAGGATCGTTGCTTTTGGCTGAGCAATCCAATCACAAGGTCGTCCATGTCTTATCCCTTGATCACCCTTCTTGCGCGTGGTCGGCACCCATCCGTTCGCCTCTTGTCGTTCGTCTTCATGTTGCGGTGCCGCCGTCGTTTCGTACCCATTTAAACACGACCACAAAACTGTTTCTACCGTGTTTTGGAAACGAATCTCCACACTGCTTCGTGTTCTAAGAATAAGGCTTCAACTTGAGCTGCTGCGAGCAGTATTGGAGATGACGCGTCGCGCCAAGGAGCGGCGCATGGAGCGCGTGCAGGAGAAGGTGCGCCTGGAGGAGGAGCGGCTGGCCCGCGAGAAGCGGCTGAGCGCCCGGCCCGAGTGGATCCGGCTGCTGCACGCCATCGACGGCCCGCCCAGCAGCAGCATCCAGCTCTCCAGCGACAGCCCGCAGCCGCCACCCGACGGCGGTCAGCAGCGCCGCCAACGAGCGTCCATCGTGGACGAGCTGCAGTGGAAGAGCACGCAGGTGCCCATCGCGGCGGCCGGCGGTTTCCAACTGCCCATCAAGCTGGACGCGCCCAAGGGTGAGCTGCACTACGCTTTCTCCACACGCGACTACGACGTGAACTTCGGCGTGCAGATGATCTGCGCGGACGGCACGATGATCGAGCTCATGGAGGCGCGGCGCTACGAGAGCCAGAAGCAGCAGGTGATGGGCCAGCTGACGCTCGTGGGTCCCGGCATGGTACTGCTGCTCTGGGACAACTCGTTCTCGTGGCTCAACGCCAAGCAGCTCGCGTACCACGTGGAGCTCAAGCAGGAGACGCCCCCCGTGTCGGACGTGGAGAAGACGCAGCTGGCGCTGCGGGCGCGGTTGGAGCGTGACCAGGCGCTGCTGCAGCGAGAGAGCGAGTTTGACGGCCTGGAGACGCAGGTGCAGACGGAGGAGCAGACGCTCGCCTTCTTGCAGCACCAGATTGAGGAACTGCAGGAGCAATTGCGGCAACACGAGCAGGCCAAGGAAGACGCCGTCAAGCAGAAAGACCGCGTGGGGGAGCAGATCGAGGAGCTCTGCTGGGAGCTCAATGGTACGAGCACCGATCGCATTGGGTTTTATAGTTTCGACACGCCTTTTCTGATGGCGTATATTGGGATTATGCATGACAGCGCTGAGTTGGCGATGCTTGGAGAAGTCGACGCTGCACCGCATCCTCGGCTTCCTGGACGAGAAGGAGCTGGCTGCATGGTACGAAATCTGCGTTGGCAGGTCTCAGAAGGAGGAAACAACTCGAGAGCTCACTCGCTTTGTGTCCTGTGCCTTTGCTGAATGTGTTGACAGGTCCCTCACCAACAAGAAGTGGCGCGAGCATGCGCGCAGTTTCCGAGCGGTCGATTGCGCCGATGTTAAGCATCTGGAGAAACCAACGGCGTCGGAATAACCTTCCGACTTCCGTTGGTCGATAGTGAAGAAGGGTGTAATCCACACGAGAGTGACAACCCTCATCAGCACTGCTCTTCGACTCCTCGTTCCTCGTCGGCACCTTCGATCGCAAGCTGCTCGATCGTTTCCAAGAGTTTCCTAAACACATGCAAGCACAAGTGAGTCCCTTGTTCATTTCAAAATGAGCAGAAACCCCAACCAATCAAACGGAGACGATCGTACTTTGCGGCGGCCAAGTCGCTGGATGCTTTCTTGGACAATATGCCGGTGGTAGGGATTTCGTCCCTTGTCTCCGTGGTCGCGAGGACTGCGTCGACATTTTCAAGCACACGCTCTTTCAAGGAAATGCCGCCGAGTCGGTTGTCTTCTATTCGGTCGAGCCTCTGCTCGTTGCAGCGAGAAACAATAGAAACAAGAGTCAGATTGCCTCGCGAGTGGAGAGCAGCTTGTAGGGAGGGATATACATACCTGATGGGAAGCCTTGAACTCGTCATCGATGGAGTTCGCACACGTCTCCAACGCTCGAAGACGTTGCGTCATCCGCTGCATATTGTCTCGCAAGCCGAGCAAGGACTCGATCCCACCGGCCACTTCTCTGTCGGTCTTCAGTTTGTTCTGTGGTGGCTCAGTAGGGAAATGCTTCCGATAACTGGCCTGGTACTTTGCCGTCACTTCTTGCTGCTCAGTTTCCCATTCTTCGCGATCAAGAGCGAGGTCAACGAGAGATGACGGCTGGTCGTCGGATTGGTTTTCCTCGTTGCCGCACTCCGACTCCAAGTTTCGAGACACCAGCACTGGTCGAGCGGAAGGGGCCAAGAAGAGTGGCTGTGCTTCTTCCGTCGCTTCGTTATTGGCTGCTTGGTCACTGCCTTTCGTTGGACTTGGACCAGCAAATCGAGCGACTTGGAGAAAACGCTTGCGCTCCTTGTATCGGTTGCCGGTGAAAGCAGCTCCATCCAGATCAACATAGATGGGGAATTTGTCTGCAATGCTCAGAAGTGGCGGCGCCCTCGTTCCCCGCCCAGGTTTCGACTGAGTCTCCTCGCCCATACGGCACTGAGTCGCTACACCCTGAGCGGGAGCTTTCGCTTCGTCTTGGCACTGGTGTTGAGCGCTGGTTTCTTGTGCCAATGGCGATCCTTCCTCTGGCCTGGGTTGATCTCCGCTGTGACTGGACTCGTCGAGGAGGTTGGTCTGCGCTCCTGTTGTTTTCAGGTGGACAAACTCTGCGGATGACGAGTCGAACGACACGTTTTTTGCTTCTGGGTAGTGCTGGCTCTTCAATGGCAGACGCTCGGGTTTATGATGGACGTACTGTCTCCCTCTCACTGGAGGATTGCGGCAGTGTGGAGATCTCCCCAGCAACGTTAAACTTAAATTGTCGAGTCCACTCTCGAAGCGTAAAGGAAACACGGCCCCTTCACGGTCATTGGGATGCTTCTTGCTTCTACGTTCTGTCGATGTGGAAGGTTTTAGGTGCCTCGGCTCCGTCCGGAGAGTCCTCGGTTGTTTTCGTGCGTCACTCCCATCCTTCACATCTGGCTTGACGATAGTATTTTCACCGGGAAGTGACGATTTGGTGGCACCATCCTTGAGTGGAGCGTCGCTTTTTTGCTGCGCGTGGCCACTATTCTCTTGCCGCAGACGAAACAGTTTGAGCGCATTGCGCACCGAATCCTGCCGCTGAACGGGAAGTGGAGCTGTGTCGTTGAGCAGCTTTGCCTGAGCATCGCTCCCAGCATCAGCAGGCGAGTGCCGACGGGAAACCAGGTCACGAACGCAGAGGTGCTTCTGCACCAGCGTCTTTGGTGCGATTTGAGAGGTGACCTCTTTCACAGTCGCGTGCACAGGTGCTACAGCCGGCTCAACTATCAGTGGCTCGTTGTGGCTCCTTTGGTCGGCTGTTGCTGTCAATGTGCGGATCTTCTCCTCCAGCTGTCGCGTTTGCTCTTGTAGCAGTGTCATCACTTCATCTCGAGAGATCAGTCTTTCGGGGGAGGAAGGTTCCAGCTGAACGTCCATCTTAACTGTGACGCTCTTGTCTTCCCGTTGGCTTGAGCTGTCAGCTGGGACGGCAGCGGGTGCGCCTTTACAGGTCACTTTCACTAGCGTTGCAATCAGTTGCTGAAACTCTCCATTGCAACAGCAGTTCATTAGCACGCCAACGTCCACATGGCAGCTGCGCTTCGGTTCTGCAACCACACTAGCAGAACCTTCACCACTGTGAGGACGGGCACGAGAGTAAACGCTTCGCTTCACGTGCTTCTGGAGGAACTGGCACTGCTGCTCGCGCTCTTTCAGCGCTGGATTCTCTGACGTTTGCTGCGACTTCACCACTTGCCGTAGTGCTTTGTACCGTTTGAGGTACCGCGTTTGAACTTTGTCCGCTGGGAAACCCCAGCAAATGACAGCGGCAGTTTTGTCGGGATTCATTTTGGCAGCGTCTTCAAGAAGCGACAACTGGACCGAGAAGAGGTCCGTTTCTGAGCTGTAAATCACACAAAGTCCACCGAGTTGGAGAGCACAAGTGGCAGCTAGCGCTCCGACTACTTCCAGCTCTGCGATGTCTACCACACGAGACGAGGCACTTTGACCTCGAATAGGCCCGGCACCCTGCCGCCCCAGATGGATGCTTCGGACGCAGTACGCCGTCTTCTCTCGCATCCAAAGTGCCCACGCCGCCAGTACCAGCGAACGAGTGATCTTTTCGAGCCTGGAGGGGAAGTTTGTATGGCTGTTTCCCACAGATTGTTGGCCTTTGAACAAGCGTAGCTGGTCCTTCACCAAGGAGCCGCTCGAAATTGCCTCTTGTGCCTTGATAATGAAATCACGTATCATTTTACCCTCCGATTCCCCAGCTCCCAAGTGTTCATCGATCAAATCTGCCATGAATGTGCGTTCAAATCCACCAGCAGTAGCTTCTTGGACATATTCCACGTGCCACACAATGCAAGACAGCAATCGGAAACCGCGAGCAAGTCGTCGCTCATCTTGACTCACGAACATCCATAATGGGCTCTTCTGATTACCCGCTCCATTCTTTTCTCGTTCTTCGCCGTTCAATTCTGCCGAAAGCTGTTTGAGGTACACATCGAACTCATGGTCGATGGAAAAAGGTCGAGAAAGACGACCAGCACTTGCTTGTGCTTCTCTTATGGGGTGTTTGAACGGCCGAACAGGTCCCAGATGCCGCGAAATCGCCATAAGTTCACTGAGGTACGCCTCACAGACTTGAAAATGCAAATCGTTGACTCCTCCTCGAACATTTGGCATCGCTTCGATGGAAACATCCTGGGTCAAATTAGCGCGGTGCTTCGCTGCTTTGCACACCTCCTGCAAGCATTTATGCGTCAGGTGGCTCCCGCTTGCAAGACAGAAGTCCACCAACAGATGCAGAGCCCCAGATCTTCCAGCGTATTTGACAGCAGCTTCCAGTGTCCACCCCGAGGTCACATTGCTCTGGCTGGCAATCGAGCGCTCATCACCAAACGCAGGCACCCACGGTTTTAGGAAACAACGCAGCACTTGCTTCCTCCTTGGACCTCTTATCGACGTGGTTGCCGATAGCCAGTGCTCCAGATCAACCACCACTCCGCTGACTTGCAGGAATCTGCACATCATCGCGTAGGATGCGGTCATCAGTATCAACACGTCGAATGGCGAGCCGCCACATTCCTCGCCACTATCCCGTGCCGACATACGTGCCACAGCGTTCTCTGCTTCTCGAAAAACAGCTTCATCTTCTTGGTCCATGAGCAACTGGAAAAAGGAGATGGCCGTGTTTGCACCGCTCTGCTCACAACTGGAGTTCATATCGGGGAGGAGTGCTGCTATCCGCACGTAATAAACCTGAAGGAATGCTTCGACCTCCGTCGATAGCATCCGCCAATCTTCGGCCTCGTTGCTGTCGCTCAACATATCGCTTACACATCGGGAGAGAGTGTGGATTTCCTTGCGGTAATAGACTTTTCGGTCGGATTTGGCGGCGCACGCAGGAATTGCAGCAAGCATTTTGGAGCCAACCTGTCGGAGTGTCGGAGTGCTCATCGATATCGTGAGCGACAACAGCATTTCCATGAGCTTCAGACTCTTCGAAACGCACTGAATGGGGTCTGGAGTACTCGCCTCACTGCCGTTCAAATCACCTTGAAGTTGCTGATGAATGATACACAGCAGCATAAAGTAGAGGTCTTCAAACCTGTCGCAGCTACGAACGAGCGCGATCCGTGCAATATCAAGCAGCTCATGAGTGCTCGGGGAAGTTGCGGCCTCCAGTCGCTTTCGGAAGCAGTCGCCAAAATTCTGTGGGTCAAAACAAACCCAATGAGCATTCCGTAAGCATAACCTGCACCTACCCATGCCGCCGGATACTTGAAGAGGAAAACAGGGATGCATCTTACGGAGGTTCCTCGCTGCAGTCCAGCTATCACTGTCCGCTTGCTCGCTGCAAACCTACGCTGGAAATCGACTGAGCCTGACTTGTCAATACCAGTACCTTCCGTGGCTGGGTCTCCCACATCGAACAGCTCAATGTTAAATGCGGCGCAACTCGTCCCGAAGTCCACCACGAGCTGCCTCTCTCGTGCGACCCATACCACCTAACAAGCACGATCGCATCTGGTGAGAGTTCTGAACCCGAAACACGTAACTTGAGCCACACATACGTCTGAACCTACTTGCAAGGCCGTAGTGACTGCTTTCCCCAGCAACGCGCTGAGACTCAAGCGCTTGGACATCGTACTGGCCGTTACAATGCTCAAGAGTTCGAAGCTCTTGTTGTCATTGAAATGCACGACGCTCACGTGTCCTGCAATTCACAGTGAGCCAACAGTGCAAACCCCAAGACGCGAAAGATAAACCTTCGACGTACCATTTGCAAGCAGCAGCGCAAGCGTCCCTCCTTCTCCATCGATCCACGCGCCACCCAGAACTTGATAATCCAGTGCTATCTGTTGGACAGAGCCATCTTCCAATCCTTGATCTAGTCGGACGCAGTGCAGCGTGTCGTGAATTGCCACCGCTGCGAACTTCCACGACTCACTCGTGAACAGTTGCGGAGTTGGCGAGCTCTCCGACTGCACGTTCGTCATCAGCTGCCTGGAGGAGTAACTGATCGGAGTCCAGCTTGCTTCCACATCGAAGATCCATCTCTCGACGAGCGTTCGCGTGACTCGCAGGTACATGAAGCAACTTCCCCAGACAGCCGAGGCGATGAACCGTCCGCTACTGCAGCTCGCCGTCTGCTGCGAGGTGTGCGTTGCCAGATCCACCGGCACCCAGTTGGTTGAGCTCTGGACTCGGTGGCATCCCCACAGTCGACCGGACTTCGCCCCCATCAAGGTCATTTGCTGTCCGGTGGCATCCACAAACGCATCTGCAATCGGCTCCGGGAGAGGCACGGGAGGGATTGGATGCACCTCTGCAGTGCAGAAATCCACGAGAAAGACCGCAATTGGTGCGTCAACACCTGCATCAGGTACGTTTCGCCATGTGACGCTGCGACACTCCGTTGAAACCCGCGGGGAGAACGCAACGCCCAGTGGGAGGTCCACGACTCGCGCCGTTCCAGAGCTGTTGCCTCCCTTGCAGAACGCCGCAGCGTCACGCAACTGCAGCTGCCCGTCGCCATGACGCAGCACGACCAAGCGCTCCGTCGCGCCGATCACGCGGCGCTGTGTGGGATTCGCCTGCTCGCCCTCCTGGTCCACGGAGATCGCGACCGCCGCGCCGTCCACGCGCGCGCGCTTCCCCATGATCCCGCAATGAGCATGACCTTTGGCGGGAGGCGTCGTGTTCAGCGAGTTTTAACCAATCACTTCATTTCACCTGGTACTTTTCACCAATAAGATCAGGGCAAGATGAAACTGGCGGCCTGATTGATTGCCTCGCAGGCCAAAGCTGGACGCCGAAGGATTGGCAAAGGAAGAAAGCATGGCGGGGTCGGACGACAGCTCGGAGGAGGACGAACCCATCGCAATCACGCTGTCGACCGCCCCAGCGGCGGCTTCAGGCGCTTCTGCGACGCCTTCAGGCACTCCTGTGGTGGCTTCTGGTGCTCCCGTAGCGGTTTCTGGCGCGGCAACGACGGCTCCAGTCGCCCCCGCCGCCGGATCTGCGACGGCCCAGCCGGCGGAGCTGACGGTACGAAGCGCTCTCTCTCAACCAATCTCTTGCTTCTGGTTTGTGTGGGTCCTGTGCTGATCGCGGCGCTGGTGTGAGCGCTTCTCCTCTGCAGAAAGCGTGGATGGACGAGGAAGAGGAGGACGAGGAGGACGAGGACGCCGATCTGAGTCAACTGCAGAAGGCGGCGGCGGAGGGCGCGGAGGCCCAGCGCTCGCCCAAGTTCAAGCGATGCTGGGCGGCCGTGGAGAAGGACGCGTGGAACACGGACGCGTGGATCGCGCTGCTGAACGAGGTGCAGCTGCTGCCTGTGGCGGAGGCGCGCGTGTTCTACGACAAGTTCCTCACGCGCTTCCCCACGTCCGGTCGCTGGTGGAAGCTGTTCGCCGAGCACGAGCTGCGCGAGAAACAGTACGACCGCGTGCAGGAGATCATCAAGAAGGCACTCATGCAGCTGCGCTGTCCCAACGTGGACCTCTGGCGCTTCTACCTCGACTTCACCAAGGTGGTGAAGGTGGACGTCGCTGTGGATGCCAAGGACCCGGCGGCCATCGCCACGGCGCGGCAGCTCATGGGTGACGCCTTCGAGCTGGCGGTGGAGCGCGTGGGCGGCTCCATCCACGCTGCGCCCATCTGGCAGATGTACCTGAGCTTCGTGCAGGAGGAGCAGGACCCGCAGGCCTTCCTGGCCGTCCGGAAGCTGTATCATCGCATGGTCATGGTGCCGCTGCAGGGCATGGAGACCATCTGGCGAGACTACGAGAAGTTCGAGCGCTCCATCCCCAACAATGAGGCGCTGGCGCAGAACTTCTTCAAGGTGTTTCGCCCCAAGTTTGACGCTGCGCGAGCTGTTCTACGCGACCGCAAGAAACTCTACGACCACGTCAACATCAACGCGCTGGCGGTTCCTGCCACAGGCTCCAAGGCCGATGTGGTGGACATGGCCAACTGGCAGGCGATCCTGGCCCTGGAGATGGGTAATCCGGAACGACTGGACGCGCTGCGACTCAAATCGCGCATGCGCTACACGCTTGAGCTGTTCGTGAGCGTCAAGCGCCACTACCCGGAGGCCTGGTACCAGTACGCCGCCTACGAGAGCCAGGTCAACGACCGGGAGGCGGCCACGAGTGTGTTCGAACGCGCGCTTGAGGCCACGCCCGACTCGAGCTTCCTGCACTTTGCGCTGGCCGACCACCACGAGCTGCACGACGACATCCCAGCCGCGAAGGCCATTTACGAGAAGCTGCTCAAGGACAACGCGTCTTCGCTGGCGTACGTCACGTACCAGCGCTTCGCACGCCGTGTGTATGGAGCGAAAGGCCTGAGTGAAGCCCGCACGATCTTCAAGAGAGCGCGCAAAGACGAGCGAGAGGGCGCCTGCACGTATCACGTGTTCGCCGCGTCAGGTATGCTTGGCTCGTTCGGTACTGGAAGCACCAGCGGATGACGCTGCGTGTGTGAGGACTGACGTGTCGTGTTGTGCTGTGGTGTGTGTAGCCCTGCTGGAGTTCTACAGCGACAATTCCGACGGCGGGAAAGACATTGCGCTCAAGATCTTCGAGCTGGGGCTGAAGAAGTGCATCCAGGAGCCGGCCTACGTGATGTGCTATCTGGATTTCCTCGGCCACTTGAACGACGACAACAGTGAGTGCTCTGTTTTTGGTGGGGACGATTTCGAGGCGGGTCTAACGTGTGTTCCCTCCCCTGTATGTTGGGTGCAGACATGCGGTCGTTGTTTGAGAAGGTGCTGTCCGTCATGCCCGCCGAAGTCTCGCGGCCGATTTGGGATCGATACGTCGAGTTCGAGCACACGATGGTGTCAAGCGGTGGCGACCTCGCGACGGTCGCCAAGGTGGAAGCTCGGCGGGCGCTGGCCTTCCCGGACGCGCCTTTCGTGGAGATGAAAGGGCTGCTGAGCATCGCCCACCGCTATTCGTTCCTGGACTTGCGGCCGCCTGCGAGTTGCGACCAGAGTTTCCTGGATATGTATGGCGCTTCCTCGCGCGGAGGGGCGTTGGGTGGTCGCGAGGACGCAGGCGGCTTCGATGGAGAGGGCGTGGGAGGTGCAGGCGAAGGAGGCGGCTTCGGGCGCGACATGGAGAGGTACGAACGAGGGTTCTCAGCTGCGAGGCATCCACTTATCACGCTGGAGGCTAAGCTTAGTGCCTTCTCCTTGCTTGTAGACACATCCCGGGCCCTCCGCTGCCTGATTTCCTGAAGGAGTTCGCGGGAATGCTGCCGTTGAATCTGCCGTGGAATGGGCCCATTGCAGACGTCGAGCACATTTTCCGCGCCATGCTGCTCGTGGATTTCCCGTCCCGCTCTCGGATCGAGCTGATGGCGCAGCAGCAACAGCAGCAAATGCAGCAGCAGATCGCGCTTCAGCACCAGCAGCAGCTCCAGCAGCAAGCTGCCGAGGCGGAGAAGAAGAACGGCCACGGCGATGACGACGGCGGCTCCGGAGTGATGAGCAAACGCCCAGCTCACGATGTGTTCCGGTCGCGTCAAAAGCAAAAGTTAGCGAAGCTCGGATAGCGCAGTCTGTAGGAACATGGAGGGCATGGCAAAACACATGGAGACATTGCAAACACCACGAGCTGGCAGTCTGGCCGTCAGTGGGCCTTCTTTTGCTTCTTGAAGTTGACCACGATGGTCGAAAACCCCAGGTCTTCGTTCTCCTGGAGCTCCACCGTTGGCTGCTTCCGCCCATCCAGCACTGCCACAGAGCCGATGCCACTGCCGTTCGCTGGACGAAGAGCCTGTGACGACTGCACGGTAAAGCCATCGACGCCATCGTCCTCGTCCTCGGACGCCGAGTCCTCATCAAGTTCCTGACTGCCGTCCAGCTCGTCCTCGTCCTCGTAGTCGCTCTCGTCCTCGTCCCTGTCAGACGAAACCTCGGGGCGCCAGTCTTTAAGAAGTGCCGCCGTGAGTTCCTCAACCTGAAGAGTCCGACAAGCGGCCACGAGTTCGTCGTCACTAAGCATGGCGTCTCGCTGATCGTAGTCGCCAAAAGCGCTGTCCGTCCTCTCCCATTCAGCCTTGGCCGCTTCGAGCTGGATGTTGTTCACCTCGCTGTTCACAAGATGCCGCAGTAGCACATAATAAAACACGTTTAGCCAGCAAACAACACATCTCCTTCGCTCAAGCAGCGGTCATCTTCCCTCACCTTTGATCCTGCAGGAAATCCTGGAGCTCCTGGATGCCATGCGAGAAGTACGGGAGCAATTTGGCTTCGGTCTTGGTGATCCATCGACGCGTGCGGTACTTCTTCCCGTACGTTTTGGCCAGCAGTTCGCTGGCCCATCCGCCTCGGCGTCGACCGCTGCCGTCGTACTGCATCTTCATCACCACGCGTTCTTGGAAGCTGGCCTGCACCGCCTCCATCGTGACAGACATGGCGTGGGCTGAGCCAAACAGCACGCTTAGATGACTCAACGCGCCGGCAGCATCGCTAACGCTTTGCTCAACGCGCCAGGCAATGCACTTCGAGATCAGGGACTTGGCACTCCGTGTGACAAAGGCGCCGCCGCGTAGCACCAGCAGGTTCGTCTTGACTGGCAGGTTGAAGCCACTGGCTTCGGCTCGCGCGAACACTTGCAAGCAGGTCTCAAACACTTGCATCGCCCGACAATAATCTTCGAACGGGTTGGACTCAGCCAGATCCTGCGCGTTGGATCGTTTCGGCGCCGCACGATAGAGGGAAGCGATAGCGCAGAGAAACACAGCGTCCAGAAAATACGGCAGCGACTCGTTCGTCAGGCTTTTCAGAACGAGGTGCTCTCCGTCCACCACCACCGCAAGTTCAGCTTGACGACGTGCCTCCTCCTCTTCCGAGGCGTCCTCGTCCAATTCGATTTCATCCGATTCGCTTCCATTCCCTTGCATTCGCTTCTTTTGTCGGCCCGTAGTTTCGTGTGACACAGCGGCATCGACCAGAACGCGCATGTCGTCAAGATACTGACCCAACAGCAAAGAACCCACCGCTGGAGACACGGTGAATGCCCAGGAACCCACCACCAGGTACACAATGTGTCGCCATCGTGGGGAGGAGCACCGGTATTTCGCCAGCGAGCAGATGCGACCTCCACTTGGAGAGACCACCGCATTCGAGAGAGACGTGAGTGGAAGTCCGTTGGGAGAGCCTTTCCCCATCTCACTCTCTGGCGAATTGGGACTCGAAATCGACGGAAATGTCTGGTGGAGCAAGGCGAGACACAGCCTGCCGACCAACGACTTCTTCCTCGTATGCAGCACCAGCGAAATCAGGACGTCCATAGCCAAGCACGCAAGCGTCGGGTCCTAGAGTCCACAAACACAACAACAGCAATGCACACGCATCAGTTCATCGCTGGGCATGGCCAGTACCAACACGTAAGGCAGAAACGTGCCGTCATCTCGAGGCACTGCCGGGCAAGGTGACGGAAGAATGTCTCATTGCAGGCGTGGGGGTTCTCGCAGCGTGAAACCTCATCATCAGAGCTCGCGCCGGTGGCCAATAACTCCATCATCGTGCTGCTCCAGCTGGCGTCTCCAGTCGCAATGGACATGTGCGACTCCTCCAATATGATCAGAAACGTCTCGTAAATGCACGTCAAGCTGCTGGTCATCACGTCCCGGAGCAGCGCGTTGGCAGCTGCAAGCCCCGCGGAATCACCGGCGAATTCGTCATCGAGACCGCTCGTTTGATCATCCTCGTCGTTATTGATGGCCCGACTGAGCTCCGCTGCCCGAGAGCATAAATACTTGACCGCTCGACGGCCTTCACTCCGCGAGACGAGCAGTCTCTGGTTGTCGCCGCCATTAGACGCAGAACACTTAATGCGGTCATCCACAAGCGAAGGCGCCACGCTATCGGACTGCAAGTGTCGTCTGAATGCTCGAAGCAGCTCCAGCTCGTGCGACAGCGACAACGGCGGCTCCATAAAGCGTTTCCATTGCCCTTCGAAGGCCAAGCAAAGCACGCGGAAGTCCAGACCAAACAGCGAAGCGCACGGGAGCTCTCCCTGCACCCGACGCAGTTGGCCGTTCAGCATCCGTTCTGCGATCGACGCTTCCAAAAGCAGCCACTCCAGTTCCACCTTCCGCGTTTCGGCGCGTCGAGAGTCCGCGATATCATCGTCCAAGCTCTCCAAACAGGCGTGGATATTGACTTTCTGAACAGCCAAGATGTGCTCCAGCTGGTCGCGTTGCTGCAAGCAAGTGTGCAGTCGGGCTGCCAGTCGCGAGTAGTGCTTCGCACTTTCGTGCTTGGATCTGGAGCCGGTTGTCACGGAAGTGTACTGCTGCGCAATGGAGTTCGTCGAGGCCACGGACACATCCAGCGTACAGACCAAGTTCCAGAGCACGCGACTCAGCGCAGAAGGCGCCAGCGATCCGCTCGACTCGGAATCCAGCGCTGTCTTGTACCCCGAAGGCAGCAGAACGCCCGCATCCACGATCTTCATCTCCAGGGAGGGCGAAAACTCCACATAGCAATGGAACAGCTCGCGGAGGAGGCATATCTTCATGAGATACTCCTGCTCCATCGCCTTCTCGCTCGCTGCTCGGTCGTCAGAGCTCATTGCTCGAAAAGCAGGAGGAGGGACCCCAAACTGCATCTTGCGCACGAATTCCGTCGCATCCATGACCAAAGGAGTCGCAAGACCCCCTTTGGCGGCTTTAGGGGCCCGTCTCGCGCCATCGAACGCTAAAACCAAGTCACCGTCTTCCTCTATGCGCTCAAGGATTTCGTCGCGAGGGATCCAGGTCAAGCCTTTCTTCCGAAACACTTGCGAGATGGCCGAGGTCAGCAGCGCTCGCTCTTGTTCCAGGGCGGAGAGCTCGCGCGTTCGACTCATCTCGTCGCGGACGAAGCGCATCACATGCAGCAACGTCTCGTCCCGATTGGCCGATGTCAAGAGCCGCAGCATCCAATTCGCCAGCGACTTGCGGTCCCGGGAATCCACGACGACCTGGTTCTTGAGCAGATGCCCCGTGAGAAACACGGCCATGAGCTGCTTCACTTCAACCGCACTATCGCGTCGCATTGAGCGACTGCGCTGGATCCGAAACGCTTGCTGGTCTTGAATCATCCCAGAGGCGCCTGCCCGGGAGACCAGCTGCTTCTGAATGGTTATCATTAGGAGCGAGTAGATCCCACGCTCTCTCTTTGTCAACAAGGCCATAGTGGAGCACAACAAGTCCAGGATATGCGAAGGGTAGCTCCCGTCACCCTCAGACTCCGTCGTGACAGAGGCAATTCGGTGGAGATGGTCCAGGAACAAGTGGGCGGATGAGGCCAGCGCGCCGGCGTTCCTCCGGGCAAGCTCGGAAAAACGCAACGCGATCACCTCCGCCACCTTCCAACAGAGGAAGCCACGAGTGCGCTGGACCGAATCCGCATTGGCGAGTAGCAGCAGCTTCTTGGGCTGACTGGTGATTGTCAGCAGCAGGGACAAGGCCTGTTCATATGTATACAAGAGGTCAGCGGAACATTAACTCCAGCCATACGGTGAAGGACGTCGCCCGGCGTCTTGCGTACCTCTTCCTGGACAGCGCTTCTCGTCTCAACAAGCAAGATCAGCGAATCAATGGAGTTGGTAATCAAATTCAAAGCCAGCGCCGGCTGGGTGGAGGCACGAAAGCAAACCGCGAGCAGGCAGCTGCAGAAGCGAATGAAGGACGAGAGCAGGAAGGCCCATTCCGGTTTCACGAGGATCTCCCCCGCTTCACGCATGACGCGCCCATGCAACCGACCGCTCTGCGCAACAGACGTTGTTGTCCTGACAGCTAGCTATAAGCAGAGCGAGCAACGCCACAAATCAGTGCCTCCAAGACAATTGCCACTTCATGTCGAACGGTCAGATCAGCTTAGAGCCTCGCGTTGAATGCTCCCACGTACTTCGTTCTCTGCGGATTTGCCCATCACAAACGTAAGCAAAATGACGTCGAAGGTCGTCAGAGAGTCGGCGTGTCTGATGAGCCGAAACAATGCAGTCAGTGGCACCGAGCCGGCAGTCGCATAGCGCCCGATAACCTGCAGCAGCAGCGAAACCAAATCCCCCAGAGATCAGATATAACACTTACTTCATAGCTCCCGAAAATTCCAGTGACGGCAGTCTAAGGAGGTACCTCCAGAGTGAGACACATCGTTCCGGACTTGACGCGATTGCATTCGAGGCGAAGCTGCGCGATCGTCTTGGGTGCCGACGACTTCGTCACCATAGACAGCAAGCTCTGCACCACCGCCGGAATATCCTCTTCCACTGCCGCATCCAGCAAAAACTACGCAATAACAGCGGGGTAAGTACTGCAATTGCAAATACCATTGCCCATATTGATGCCAGCAGCACGGATCATACCTGTGTGGCCTCGACGACGGTGTTTTTCTCGCTCGCGTCGAGAGGCATCTCTGCCAATGAGCCTAGAACTGGCACCAGCAGGGACCTGTCGCTGGACAGGAGCTCCAGGTACGCCTCCACGACCAGCTTTACGCACTCCTTCGACTGGTAAGTGAGCTGAAAGTAGAAGCAAGCGCAGCCATTGCAGTAAGAGCGGTGAGTCCACGCCATATCTTTGCATGAAGTCCGCGCTGCCATACAAAAACAAGCACCTTTGGGAGGTGGTGGATCAGCAGCACGCGGTGGTCGCAGAACAGCAGCAGCGACAAGATTTCCTCCGTGAGCTCCCGCGTGGGAGACACGTAGTTGCCCAGCAGTCGCAGCAGCGCGTTCACGTCGTCACTCGAGTCACCTCCGTTGCGCAGCCGGTCCAGCACCAGATGCGCCATTTCCACGCGCTGTAGGTTGTTGGCCGTGCGCAGCAGGCGGCGGCACAGATCGGTGGCCTGCGTCACATCTCCATCGGTGATCAGGTCGCGGTGCTGCTCCACTGACACGCCGTCTTGCTGCTGCTGCCACTCCGCCATTTTGGCAACTCAAACCGCGGAAAGCTCCGATCCGAAAACAAAACACCGGTTCAAATATCGGTCGGTACCACTCACCCAACATCGCCTCTCTCATTTAATATTCGACACTTTGATGCAATAAACCTCACGTCATTCTATTTTTATTTGAACCCGTGGCCGGTAGTTTCAAAACCTGCGGCTAATTCGAGGACAAGAACAGGGCGATCCTGGACCCCAAAGTGCAACCCCCGCAGGACAGCAACATCCGCCCACAACGCAAAATCAGACGCGTGCCACCAGTCCAGTCCGCCGATCAGCCCGTCTCACTGATGGCGCAGGAGCCTGCTGCCGCCTCGCTGTCGGCCGCCGAGCACGTGACGTCGCCGCTGGAGACGGAGGCCGTCGGGGCGCCGAGTCCCGGCAGCGCGACGCGCAAAGGCCGCAAGAAGTACCACCGCCGCCAGAGCTCCACTGGGGCGGAGGCGGATGCTGAGACCGCGGTAGAGGGCGAAGTCTCGCCCTGTCCGTCGCCGATGACGGACTTCCCGACAGATGTGGCGACGGCTGACCTGATTTCGCTGCCGTCGCCGGTGGCGAACCCTGCGACGCCTGCGACTGACGTGTTTGCTGAGCCGGTCGGTCACGAAGCTGAAACGCCGACGACTGTGGAAGAAGCGCTTGCCGACTTGTCGTTGACCCGTGAAGATGAGGTGAGCCCTGCAAATGGACAGCTAGAGCTGGTGGAGACGACGTCGAGCGCACAAGAGCCGTTTCTCAAGCTGCCATTCCACCAGTCGAGTGGGCGAGTGCCGACGACCCCACCGCCGACGCCCGAGCCGTTCTTGGTGCATTCTCCGGACACGGGATACTCGCGAGTGTCGCCCGTGATTCCAGGAGTGCAGCTGCCGCCCGTAGACACGGCCGTTTCGTCTGGCGTTGGGGTGACTGTGGATGATCTGCCAACTGCTGTACCTGTCGTCCAAAGTGAGATGGCTGATTTGGAAATGGATGGGCATCCGTCATCGAGTCTCCCTTCGACCGATTTGCCTGTATCCTCAACTGACGAGCAGATGAAGCGGGAAACTCCACTTCAAGATATGGAATTGCTCGACCCTCCTGCGATCGACGATCACCCGGTTGCTGAAGATGAAGCAGAAACAACGGAAACGCTCAGCAGCACGCTTGCTGAAATGGACCTGACCAGCAAAGACGACCCGTACAATGGAGAGTTCCAGCACGAATCTCCGGCAGAAGATCGTGGCGGGACGTTGCAAACATTGCATGCAATCGAGAATGCAGGAGGAGGTCTCTCGCCTGCAACAGTGCCGACTCAGGATTTTACTGACTTGGATTTGGCCCGTGGGGATGTGCCGAGCGCATCAAACGAGGAAGCGGTACAGGATTCATCTCCTTCAGACGAGCATGCGTCGATGCCCCTGCCGCCACCGCCAAGCACTGAAGCCTCATTGATCCCGCCTTCGCCAACTGAGCAGATCCCGGTCGAAGCACCTTCTGAAATCGCCAAGGAAGTGGAAGCTCTACTACCCACGCCAACGCCCCAAAATTCAACAGACGTTTCAGTGGGAGAATCTACTATTGAAAGCGCTGGTGGATTCGAGAAAAATGGGGTCAAAGCCTCGGTGGAAACGTCGCAACCCCGGCGCCGTACCAAGCGAAAGGGTGACGATGCCGCTGAAGAGAACGCTGTACCCGCCCCAGTTGCTGCGAAACCTGCAGTCTCTGCTCGGGTGTTTGCGCCTCGAATGACGAAGATCCCACCACCAACGGCCGAAATCAGTGGTGGGTTGAAGCAGAAGACACGTGAAGCTGTGACGAAATCAGTCGTACCTCCACGCCGGATCAAAAGAAAGGGTGACGCTCCTGAAACGAAGCCTCCTCCTGCCCCAGCTGGAATTCCTGCTAGAGCGTCTAAGCCAATGCGCGCGGCAATTCGGCCACACACCTCGGAATCTGCTGTCGACGGAGTGAAGTCGAACCTAGAAGCGAGTGCGAAACCCACGGCGGTAAAACGCCCGACCCGTGGCCCCAAAACGGATTCGATGATGAATCCAACTGCGAGTAGTGCTGCAAGAGCGACGGCGGCCGAAGGACGGAGAATCTTGCGGAAGAGTACTGCGACTTCGAAGGCCCCCATTCGCAAGCCTCTGAGATCCACCGCACTGTCGAACCCTCGAGTGCCAGAGGATGCTGCTACCAATTCCGGGAAGGAACTGCCCATCACTGCTGCTCCTGCTCCCATCACTTCTGCTGAGACTGCTGACCAGCGCCATGTGAAACGGCGCCTCAATACCTCTGAAGTGGAGGCAGCAACCAATCGGCTATACGGGGACGCCAAGGAATCGAAGCTGAGGAAAGACGCCCGCCGCGTGGAACTGCAGGAAACGTACTCGTTCGCCCCGCAGGTGAATCACAAGCGCCGCAGCATTCCCGAGGGGACCGAGGAGCTCAACCACTTTGCTCGTCTTCATGCGCAAGCGAAGGAGCTGCTTGAGAAAAAGCGTGAGCTCCAGCTGCAACACGAACAGGATGGCTGTACCTTTACACCGACAATCACCGCTCGAGCCAAGCGTGTACCTCAAACGGACTCGGGCCCGCGGTACGAGAACCTCTACAAGCAAGCTCAGACAATCAAGCAGAAGCGTGAGGAAAAAATCATAGCGAATGCCAAGATCATGGAGGAGGAGTGTCCCTTCAAGCCCAAGATCAAAGCGTCCAAGTCGCCGTTAAAGTCCCGCCCGCTCTACGACTCGGAGCGCGAAAAGCAGAAGAAGCTGGCCCTCGAGCAGAAGAAAATCGACACGGAAATGAGTGCGTGCACGTTTAAGCCGAAGGTGGGGCTCAAACGTTTGAAGTCTAAGATTGAGGGGACCCCGGATACTGCGGCGGGTGCGGCTGCCGACTCGACGTTCTACGATCGACTGTACCAAGCGAGTATCCAGCGAGCAGAACGGTTGGAGAAGCTTCGACAGGAGCAAGATGACAAGGAAAAGTCCGAGGCACCTTTCCAGCCGAAGACCACGACCTCCCGCTCCCGCGCAGCGAAAAAGAGTCAAGCAAAGGCGACGCAACCGTTCCACAAGCGACTATACAACAAGGACTACATGCAAAAGCTGGCTGCTGCCCGAGAGCAGCGACGACTTGAAGGTGAACAACAGTACACGTTCAAGGTAAGCTGAGGTTCATTGATGTCGCTAAAATTGATCGCCTCTTACGTGCTACTGTCTTGTTCTGTGTAGCCACAGATCACTGAGGCTCCGGAAGAGATCAAGGCCAAAGTGAAGGAGCGTGGTGATAGCCCAGGGAAGAGCATCTTCGAGGTATGTGACGTGCACACTCGTCCTTGGTTTCGTTTGTAGTCACTTCTATAACGCTCTCGCTGGTGATTGCAGCGTCTGTATGAAGAGAAAGACAAGTTGAAGGAGAAGATTGAGCTGGGCGAGGAGTTGAGAATCCAGAAGGAGATGGCGGAATGCACATTCCATCCCCAGATTGACGTGGATGGTGTCAACAGCAGCGGCGAGCCAGCCGCTCCGGTTTGGGAGCGCTTGCTGACCTACGACAAAACTCAAGTGATCGAAGAGCGCGAGAAGCTCAAGGAGCAGCTGGAAATGCAGGAGTGCACGTTCAAGCCAGAGGTCACGTCGCCCGAAGTGCTCTCGATCAAACGGAGCCCATCGTACAACATCTTTGACCGCCTCAACGGCAGCGGAGGCAACACTCCTGTGGATCGAGTGGGAGGAAGTTTCAGCACCAGACGACCGAGCAGCTCTCCGGGACGGCAAAGCCCAGATGTGAGTTCTGTTTGCTAGCACTCTTAGCTAAATACCACGTGCATATTGATGAGACTTCTGACTGAGCTTGCTGTGTGTTGTGTGGACAGGGGAAAGCTATGTCAATTGGACAGATCATCAAGTCCACGAAGTTCGCCTTGCCAACATCGGGGCGGAAGCCACTGACCAGGACCCACTCCGTCAACCAACTGGGGAGCGCGAGCAAGCACGCATTGAAAAGAGCCACCTCCTTCTCCGGACCGAAATCTGCCAACTCGTCGCCAACACAACCAATGGACGACATGATCTCAAGCCAGCAGCTCGGCCGACGATTCAGCAAAGTGAACACCGCATCGCGCTCGCCCAATACCGCCATTGCTGCTGATGCGGGATCCCCGAAGGTGAGCAACCCAGCCGCATCATATCATCTGCTGGTTGAAGTTTGGTCCTGACCCAGCCTCTTGTTCTTGTGTTTCTTGTGTATGCCAATTTGGCCGCAACGTCACAGTCGATCCTGGAGAACTATGATTCATGGGCGGCGAAACTCGAGACGAAGATGCGCAATCTATAACGGTTTGAGAGTGGTAGATGGGTGAACCGAGCAATACATGAATTTCTGACTTTTACACCTGATAACAGTAGCGGAGTGACGCCCCGCTTTGTCATTTGGAGATGCGTTCGGCGTGTGGGGGAGCTCCACCAATTGCGTTGGCTCGATTCACGCATTAGACTGAGCGTGGCTAGACATAAACTCGGGGTTTGCCTCCCACCACCAGGGGGCCCAGTTCGCGGTAGTACGTGGGGTTGTATGTGGCTCCAAGCGCCTTGAGCAAGTGGACAATCTGGTCGGCCCACGCGAGGAGACAGCGACGAGCGAAGAAAGCTGTGAATCGGCTCTGGCTGCCCGTGAATTCGGCGCGAGGATCGCACTGCCCGAAGTTGGCTTGCATGAGCCACGTGACACTGCAGGTTCCGTCTTGGGGCATGGGTGTAATGAGCCAGCCGCCGAGAATGCAGTCCACGCGGCTGCTCTGGCTCGGGTCAAGAACCCGCGGGTCTTCCCAGGCAGCGGCGTCCGCTGGAATCATCACGATGGCGATGGTGCCGCTCTCGTCCACCCTGCAAGTGCGTCACAGACGAGTCAGTCGGTTACAAGGAATGGAGATCATGAGAAAGAGAGCGACCCACTTCCAGCACTTGCGCGAGATCATCTGCATGTTGCCGCCCCGCCAACTACCGCTCGTCCAGATCGTCCGCTCCGTCCAGATGTGCTCGTTTTCGCGAGTGAGCACCTCGTCACGCTCCACGAACGGAGCCCACGACGCCCCAGATCCGTTGGACGAGACACCTCCTGGGCAATTCATGACCATGTCAAACACCGCACGAGCTGGGAAGTGGCACACGGTGACGCGCTTGACCATGGGGAAGCTGTCCACGGTCTTCTCGAAGACCGTGTCGCTTGATCCTGGCTTGCGGCTCACTGTCCACCCAGTGGACTGGCGAGCGTGTTTCTTCAGCTCGTGCATCGCAGCGACGAGGCTCCGGTCTTTCGTGGGCGTGGCGGTCGCGAGTGCTGGCGATAAGTTGAGGAAGAGGCGCAGCAAATACCACTGCGCGATCGTCCCCTGACCGTCGACTCCCAGCATCATTTTGTCCAGCGCGCAGTGCAGGAAGTCATCGATTCCACTCTTGCGTCGCAGCAAAAACCCGTCCGAGAGGGTGCTCTGACGTCGCATGTTGCAGTACGTCTTGGGGGGAAGGCGTTGCAGCAGCTCCGCCGTCGGGAACATGGTGCAGATGTGCAGTGCAAACGCGTAGAACTCGCGGAAACGCCTCTCAACCGTGGCTTTAGCTGCTGAAAGCGGTGCATGCGAGACAAGCGAGTAGACTGCGACCTGGCTGCTGGTGACGCGCACGTGTCCCACGCTGCATTGGAGCGAGGACGCGCTCTCAGCCCCGGAAGGCACGGCCGACGTTGTTGACTCTGCAACAAAGGGCGAGCTATCACCTCGTTGGTACCAGCTAACGCTCTTCTGAGGCTGGACGCCAGGGTAGCTGTCGATGCGTGAGCTTTCACCTTGTCGAATGGCCGCTGGAGCGTGTTCTGGCTGACGAACGACGCCTTTAGTGTCAGCACCGCTGCTATTCGAACTCTCTCGGAGTGAGTCGAAGAAAGACCCGGCTCGAGCTGCCGTCTTGAGGAGCATCTTCTTGGTCGGAGACGGCGGTGCGACAGACGCGTGGCTGCAGTCGTGCTCTTCGCTGTCTTCGACGGAGAGCTGGGCTCGGCAGTCCCGGCACACGACAGTCGGGGTCACAGGGTTCCCCCACGGCGAGTTCTCGCCGGTTGCGAGTCCAGGATCCATCGCCCAACAAGGTAGTCGCTCCTTATTTCCAGGCTGCGGTCGTCGTTGCAGTAGTTGGTTGATATGTGGATAAGTCGTTGCTGATCCAGTCTTTGCGAGTCTTCGCGTCGGGGAATGGAATCACGAAACCACTCGCCGTCAGGAAAGCAGGAGACCAGATCTTCTGGCTCAGAGGTCGTGCAGTCTATTCCGAGAAGACTAGAAGACTTGCTGCTGTCACTTGACAATATGGAGGTATCCAAAGCAAAGCAGGATCACAGCATCTGCAGACGCTCGACAGGTCAGTTGCTGGTTGCTGCCCTTATCTTGGCGCGTCTGGTTTCCACTATTTGGCGATGCGTGAGATCTTGTCCTCCTGTGTGTTGGAGAATCGGCGGGAGTGATGGCGGCAGGGCTGGTTTCGGCGTGGGCGAAGCCTTGCTGGATCCAGCGACTGCAGCTGTTCGCTTCCTTCGATGGGTGGAGAGCTTGACTCGAGGAGCAATAGAAGCTGCAGGAGCAGCAACGTTCGTCTTCCTCGAAGCTCCTCGAGGCGCTTTCCTGGAGTCTCGGTGGCCATTACCCACTTCGGCAGGAGTTGCGGTGGTCGAGAACAGCGGCGTGGCACCCATTAGCAGCATCGCGGAGGCAGACGGTGGAGTTTTCGGAGCGCGGGTCGTCGGGACGGCCCCCACCGGGAGCACTTGCAGCTTCCTCAGTGGCCTCACGAAACCATCGGGTGGCGCCGGCTTGCGGGGGATTGCACGCACACTGGCAGTGCGTTTAGCCGTCGTGACAGCTGCCTGCCGGCCAGGACGTCTCAGATGCTGAGAAGTGCTGCTGCCTGTTCGCTGTCGTGAGTCCTTGCACTCGGTCCGATACCCTAGCGATTGCCCTCGATTCATTCGTGCTCCTGATGCGTTGCCAGCTTTACCAGCGTCGCTCGATAGCCGAGTAGCGGACACCCCTGGTCGCGTTTGTGGAGGCCGAGGCCGCGATCTAACGGTCGTTGGGTCTTTCAAAGGCAGCAACGGAGTCGGGCGATACGAAAAGGACCTCTTCGCAGCCTGTCGCTGCTCGTCGATATCATTCGGACCCTCGATCCCTTCCTCATCGTCATGTTGCGTGAGGAAGGTGCCTCCTCCAATCTGCTGACTGGACTGCTCCGAATGGTACGAAATGCCGCTCACTTGACTCTGCAGCTTCTTCTTCAGCACTTCCTTCCGAGAAGTGAGGGAGTAGGAGCGACCTGTACCTTTGGTCTTCCGCTGGGTGGAGCTTTGCCCCTCCGTTTGGTTGTTTGCGGACGGAGCAGACCGTCGCCGTTGGATCAGCGGGTCTCGTCTCTTGCTGATCTTCCGCTTCGAAGGAATGGGTGATCTCGCTGCCATTTCGTAGACGTCTGCGGATTTGCCCAGTTCTTCAAACAGCGACGATGGCTTTTCCCTCCTCGACCGAGGATTCACACTGACAGAACGTCGACCGCTCCCCCCACTAACAGCAGCGGCTATGAGCTTCAGGGGCACTCTTCCTGACAGCGCCGCCATCTCGCGTTTCTTGCGCTGTTCCGGAGAAAGCGCCTGGAGAGTCGAGGAGTGGCCCGAGATCGGGTTCGCCAGGCGGTCGATGGTGCCACGTCGAGTCTTGCGCGGCGCACAAGGCATCGTGCCGTACGTGGTCTCCATATAGGCCAGTCGGGAGGCCACTCCGTCGGCTCTGGTCTCCTTCGAAAGCGCCTTGGGGACGGCGCTGCTCTTCTCGTTGGTCGAGTTGAACGG
This sequence comes from Nothophytophthora sp. Chile5, assembly GCA_001712635.2. Classification (NCBI taxonomy): domain Eukaryota; phylum Oomycota; class Peronosporomycetes; order Peronosporales; family Peronosporaceae; genus Nothophytophthora; species Nothophytophthora sp. Chile5. Next base: position 51,199 of record MBAC02000057.1, read on the forward strand.
CGCCGTTTTCGAGCGGACGAGGTGGACGTCTTCGAGCTCGTTGTTTCCGACTGACTTGAAACTCGGACTGCAGACGCCCATCTTCGCTGGAGTGGCTGGTATACTCGGGTAGAAGCTGAGGAGATCCGGACGAGGGGTGTGGAGCACGGCCTTCAGCTCCAACTTCTCCAAGAAGCGCAGCGTTTCCGTGTCTAACGCCTCGCTGTTGTTGGCTCTCGCAAAGCCCAAGCTGCTGTTACAGCTACGAGCGTGCAGTGAGTCGTTTTCAGCTGGTTGAGACGTCGGAGGAGGGTCACGAAGGTCTTGCTGCCCATCTTCCTCCGTTATTTGTTCAAGGTCCTCGTCATCCGGGCGAGTGAGCAGGAGCTCCTCGAGGTTCAGTCGGGGCACCAGTGTTGATAGCGTCGGAGGATGAGGAGCTATCCGCATGGGCACGAGATGCGTTCGAGGAGTGGCAGTCGTGGAGGGTATCCGCCTCGATACCGGCTTCTGGGGCAACAGGCTCGATCCAACTGCTGGATGTCGCATTCTTCCTGCCGAAGCTGTGTCGTTATCACCTGAAAAGAGGTCGCGGAAGAGCTCCTCGTCCTCCTGCTGCGCCCGAGGTGTGGACAATGAATCACCGAGTCCCAACGCTGCGGAGTCACGACTAACAGTGCGGGTGGCGTATTCCGAGAAGGAATCGACCGAGTAGCCGGGAGCAACAGTCCGAACTGTCGACGAAGTCGCCAGTGGCAGCGGCGAGAAGAGTCCGCCCGTCATCTTCTGCCGACACTTGGCGAGGCTGCCGCCTGCAGCCGAAGGGGTAGTCTCAAGTGCTGTTGAACGTGGCGAGTGACGAGGGCGCTGTTCTCCTTGCGGACGTGTATTTTCGCTTCCAAGTGGCTATTTCAAGTCTCGAGACTTCTGGACGACCAGTCGACCGTTGATTCCCTCCCGCTAGCAGACGGTCGGCTGTTTGACCCGCAAGGGGTCCCCATCCGCTCGGAAAGATACGCTGGCCGATTGATTGACCAAAATGGCACCGCCCCCTCCTCCCCCGAGGGCTCCGCCACTGCCCAAGCCCAAGGTGCCGCCGCCACCACAAGCGAAGCCTGAGGAAACCACTGGAAGCGTCCCTGGACCACCTCGTGGGCCTCCCCCGGGGCCCCCGCGAGGACCTCCACCCGGTCCGCCACGGGGTCCACCGCCAGGTCCTCCACGGGGTCCACCACCCGGTCCGCCACGGGGTCCTCCGCCAGGTCCTCCGCCTGGAGCTCCGCCTCCTGCTGCATCCTCTGGCTCAGGCATCCCGGCGCCTCCGCGTGGGGTTCCACCAGGTCCACCCAAAGATCCGCCACCACAGCCACCGAAAGACGCGCCTCCACCGCTTCGAGAAGCCTCGACAGATCGTGATGAGGGCCCAATTGCTGCCTCTGCGGGTGCCGGCATCGAGAAGCTTCTGCGTCGTGGACGACTCAGCTTCACGCTGCTCGAAGCCCGCGATCTCAAACGCAAGGACGGCTCCTCGAACGCCAGACGCTTCACCGCCGACCCGTACGTCAAGATCTCGCTGGGCACTCACGCGCTGTCAGCATTGGAGAAGCGCAGCAAGACGCTCAAGAAGAGCGGGTCGCCTGTGATTTTCCACGAGGAAGTCGTGGCCTTCGACCTCACGGACCCGACGGCGCTCGTCACGGACGGCGACGTGCCCATCAAGATCGAGATCTTCGACGAGAACCTGCTCTCGGACGAGCTGTTGGGCGAGATCCGAGTGTCGGCGCTGCGTTTCTTCGACGGCCAGAAACACCGCGAGGTCCTGCCGCTCTCACTGGCCGCCACCCCCGGCACAGCCTGCGGCGAGCTTGAGCTCGAGGTGAAGCTGGATGAGGCGCTGACCGGTCTGCTGTCCTTCGTGCTGATGGAAGGCCGCAACCTCAAGAGCATGGAGCTCATCGGCAAGCAGGACCCGTACTGCCAGCTCTCGGTCGGCAAGTTCGTAAAGCGGGGCAAGACCGTGAACCGCGGAGGCCGCAACCCATACTTTGGCGAGGAAGAGCTGCTCTTCTGGTTCGGCGACGACCTCTGGACGCAGCAGATGACGCTGCGCGTGTTCGACGAAGACGTGGGCAGCGACGACCTCATCGGCGACGCGACCTTCTCGGTGCTGCACTTCATGGCGCAGCGTGGGGCTCAGGAGCACGTGATCCCGCTGCGTAACGGCGGCAGTCCCGCAGGAGAATTGGTGCTGCGCATCGAGTTCTTCCCGGCAGGTGTACTCACAGTGAGCTGCCACGCAGCCAAACAGCTCCGGCGAGTGGACGCCATAGGACGGCAGGACCCGTACGTGAAGTTCACGCTGGATGGACGCGCGACGCAGACCGTGAAGAAGACCAAGACGGACACGGACGGCGGCAGCGAGCCGGAGTGGGGAGGCGAGACGCTCCGCTTCGACATCGTGGACCAATTCAACGTGCAGGTCGAAGTCTGGGACGAAGACTCGGTGGGCGCCGACGACCTCATTGGCGCGGCGTCGCTGTCGCTGCTGCCGCTGTTCCGCTACGGCTACGCCGACGACTGGCTCAAGCTCTGGACCAAGGGCCGCTTCGGCAGCAAGGATCCCGCGGGGCTACTGCGGCTGGAGATGAGTTTCGAAGGCCCTGCGGGAGTGGGGTATCCGCAGCACCAGGTCGGCATGGACCGCTTTACGGAGAAAGAGCGTCGCACGAAGGAAACGATGGGGCTGGCTCCTGTAGCATCCGAGCAAGACGGAGGCCAGGACGCAGCGCTGGCCGCCAAGGCGCACGCCCTCACGAGGCCAGCGAAGCCAGTGGTCGACAACACGAGCGAGTTCTCGGAGGAGGAGCTCGTGGGCGCCTTCCGGTTCCTGGATCTGGACAAGAACTCGTTCATTGGCGCTGCAGAGCTGCGGCATCTGCTCATCTGCATGGGGGAACTCGTGACGGACGCCGAGGTGGACGAAATGGTGCGGCTCTGCGACACCGACGGCGACGGACAGGTGAGTTTCGACGAGTTCCGACGCATGGCCGTGCACCCGGACCCTGGCGGACCGGAATTCGCGATGGCTACGGCTGAGCCGGAGCCCGTGGACCCAGCAGCAGCAGCTGGCGGGGAAGACGGCGTCTCGACCGAGGAGAAGCAGCGGCGACTGGAGATCAAGCAGGAGAAGACGCGACTCATGCAGCGCTTTGTGGCCGACACGCGGCCGAGCCTGGAGCTGCTGGAGCGCGTGGCGCACAAGTTCCGCCTGATGCAGCACGACACGCTGGACTTCGAGGACTTCTGCTCGCTGTTCGACGTGGAGCCCACGGGCGAGTATCGTCGGCTGTTCGCGCTCTTCACGCCCGACAACCAGAGCGACTCGGGCGCGGATCTGCGCGAGCTGCTGCTGGCCGAAGTGAACTTCCTGGACGGCGTGGACCCCACGCAGCGCGTGCGCTTCTGCTTCAACATCTTCGACGACGACCACAACGGCTTCATCACGGAGGACGAACTGGTGAACATCCTGCGCGCCAACCACCTGGCCACCGCCGACGAGCAGGTGCGTAAGAAGGCGCAGACGATCCTGCGCCAGGCCGACGACGACGGCGATGGCCGCGTGAGTCTCGACGAGTTCTACGCCATCGCGCGCAAGTTCCCCAACCTGCTCTTCCCGTCGCACAAGGACAACAGCAGCAAGTCGTGAAGGGCTAGAGGGGTGAGTCAGGGTCTGGGACGCTGGATCTCTTCGACTGCGAGCTATAATTACCCCAACTCTCGAGTGCACACGACGCTCTTCCCCGTCTTTCGCTTCTGCCTGCATGTGTCGGTCTTGTTCAGCCCCCACTCCAGGGCTGGAGCTTAGACGTCAAACCGATCGCAGTGAAGGATGCGGTCTCCTGAGTCGCCTCCGGTGGATGTGGCTGCTGCATCCCCCGAACGACAGCCATCTCCATCCAGCAGCAGCAATGGCAATAGCGGAGAGGTGACTGCGCTTCTCTAGGCAGGGAGCTCCTTGGCTGGCTGCGTCACTAACGCTTCAAAACTGCCCCAACTGCAGGTCAAACACTTGACAGAGCGGCTGAACGTGGCGCAGGTCAAGGTGAAGCGGCTGCATCGGCTGGAGGCTGCGCTCGTGGACTTCTTCATGGAGGTCATGGACCGCAGCAGCAGCGACGCGGGCGTCGACGACGAGGCGTCCCCGCCCGAGATCGAGTCGTCGTTCGCGCGGGGGAAGCGCAAAGAGCAGTTCCTCAAGAAGGCGGAGGGCGACCCCATCTCGCTGCTCAATGCGCTGCGCACGCACCTCCGCCTCCAGTTCGCAGAGCAGAAGACGCAGCAGGGCGTCGCCACGCTTCGAGCGTCGAAGCAGACCTCGCTGACCCAGCAGAAGGAGCTGGACTCTCGCAACGAGCTGCAGCGCATGGAACTCGCGTGCAGCACCTTCAAGAAGCAGCAGGACGTGCTGCTGCGGCAGCTGGACCAGAGCGAAAGCGACCAGGCTCGAACGCGTCGTCAGCACCGAGTGCTGCTGGAGAAACTGAACGCACAAGTGCAGACGCTGCGGTCGCGCGAGCAGGCGGCGCAGCAGCTCGCCACGAGCCAGCAGCAGGAGCTCGCCGCTCTCAAAGAGGCTCGAGACGCACTGGCCAAGGCTCCGAAGGCCCAGAAGCCGCCACTTCCGGACGACGGACGACCAGCATCGACCGGGACAGCGGCTAGAACCCCTGCTGACGGCATGAGTCCCCTTCCAACTGCTACTGCGGGCCCCACAGCGCTGCAAGCGTCTGCAAAAGGCGAGTTCTTCGGGACGCCCGCGGAAAACCAGACACTGCGACGCGCCCTTCGAGACTACGAATTCAAAATGGCACGCATGGAGGCGGCGCAGGAGGACCGCAAGCGCGAGGTCCAGCGCCTCCAGCAGCAACTCATTGGGCTGCGGCAGAACACGCAGCTGCAGAAGTGTGCGAGTCTGGAGAAGGAGGCGCGTCGGCTGCGCGAACTCGCGGAGGAGCTCAAGACGAGGCTGGCGGAGAGCGACGCCGAGCTGCTGCGCACCAAAGGCGCCCTCAAAGAACGCGAGGCTCACGTGCGGAAGATGAAGGACGAGTACGCGAAGCTGTTCAGCGCCGTGCAGAAGCAGAAGCCGCCGTCGCACTACTCGCCCTCCAGACTGCAGCTCCCGCCCACGCAGCAGGTTCAGTTCCAGACCCAGCACCCGCTGTCCAAGCTCCCCGAGTCGTCGTCCCAACTGATGGACCATAGCGGACCATCGACGACTGGAACGGGCGAACACCCGTACGTGGTGGAGCACTACCGCTCGGTGGCGGCACGGCTGGAGCGCGACGTGGATGCGCTGCAGCTGCAGATCCGCCGCATGATGGCGTCCGAGCACCAGCACAAGCAGAAGACGCGGGTGCTGCGCGCTGAGAAGGAGCAGCTCGTGCGGGATCGGGACCAGCTGCGGGAAGACCTGGACCGCCTTGCGCGACACAGCGCGCTGCAGAGCGTCGCAGTCGACCGGCAGCAGCAGGACGCGTCGGCAGCGTCTCGCGTGTACCAAGTCAAGCCGGTGGGCGCGCCGCAAGAGGTGAAGCGTCTGCAGGAACGCAACGCCTTCCTGGAGGAGCGTTTCCGCAAGACACTGCGCACTGCCACGCCCTTCTCTGTCGTCGGCGTCGTGAGTCGGCTGCGCAGCTCCAGGTCGACTCCTGCAGGATTAGAGCGCGGTGCTGACTACGCGGCGCTTGAAGGTCCCGAGGAGGAGGGTCCAGACGACGAGGAGGCTGACTGCCGTAGAACTCAGCAGACTCCGGCCCAGACGTCGAGCTCAACTGCCTTGGACAAGATCCGACCGACGTCAGCGCTCGCTACCGCCAGCGCGAAGGCTGGAGGAACCTCGGACTGGTCGCTAGACGCCGCGACGCTGCAGGCGCTGCAGCAGGTGACGCGCACCACTCGCGTACGCCCGCAGTCCGCCACGCCTTTGAAGTGATCGCGCCGCGTCGCCACCGCAGGCGACAATAGGCTCGCTATTTTTGGTGTTTCCACCAAGGCAGGCTGAAGAACAAGGCGTGGCAGCGCTGCGTCCAGCTTCGAGACGACCTTGGACTTGCCATGAGCGCGGACAGCAGCTTCGACGGACTCGGCGGACCCAAGCACGAGCGCGTGGTGCGGGCGCTCGAGCAGGTCAACGGGCTCCGATACCGTACGCTTCCACGCTGCTTGACTTGGACAGAAGAGATGACGAAGCCACCTGTCCGTCTTACATCTCTCTCGCTCGGATTTGCTCGTTCATCAGGCTACCATCCAGCGCCGCAGGAGGCGAAGAAGGCGCTGCGCTTCGACTCTGAATCGGATTCCGACGAGGACTCCAGCAACGAAGACGGCGATGAGGATGACGACGAGATCTCGGATGACGAGGTCTCGGACGACGAGAAGCAGCGGAGGCGGCAGCGACACGCCCGGAAAGAGCGACCCAAGCGCGCGACGGACGGCGAGCCGGACGCTCCGGCGTTGACCCTGGACGACCACATCGAAAACCTCCTGCGCAAGACCCGCACCCTGGCGCTGCTCCGGATCGCCAGCCACACGGCGCAGATGGTCCCGTGCTCCGACAGCGACGACGAGAGCGAGGAAGGCGATGACGTCGTGGCGGACGAGCTGGAGACGGACAGCTGCTCCGCGGCCAGTTCGCCAAAGCACGGAGCCTCTTTGGTCCGCCTCGCCAGCCTCGCTAGTATCGGCAGCACGGGCAAACTCAACGGCTTGCTGGGGACCGCCGCGATGCGACTCGCACGCACCCTCAGCGCCTTCCTCTGCCTGCCGCACGCCATCAGCTACGGCGACCTGGAAGCGGTGCGTTCGTTGGGAGATGATCGGCGACTCAGCTGGACGCTAACAGCCGTCGCATGTCTGACTTTGACTGGCGTGTAGATCACGGAGAAGCTGCTGGACTCGTCGGGCGACCAGTTCGACGAGGAGGAGTACAGAGATCTCATCGATTGCCACGTGGACTCGCCGCGAGACAGCGACTTGTCCGCAGACGCGATGGAGGACGATCCCATCTGGAAGCGCCGCAACTCGGTGCGTTGGGAGCGCAGCCGCTGATCCATTCTTGTCCGCTGCTTGCAGTCTCGTTGGTCCTGTTGCTAACGTCGAGGGAGTTCGTGTAGAGACCCGTTCGGCCACTGACGCTGCTGGAGGACCAGACCGACTTGGAACTGGTGATTGCCTCGTGCTGATGGTCTCTCGTTTGTCTGCCGCGCCTCACATGACGCTCCGTCCTCTTTCCTTGCAGCACCAGCGGCAGATGTTCATGGAGGCCAATCGCTTTGGCAGCGTATCCACTAGAGTACGTCTGTCACTGCGGCCTGTTGCCCTTGACCCTTGATTACTATGGACTGATTGGATGCCCGAACTCCTGCCAGAACTTGTTCCTCGCGTCCAGCAAGCACCTGCTCTCGAAAGATGACCCGAACGACAGCATGTACCTCGGCGTGAGCGCCAGTGGCCGCATGCTGGGCTCCTTCAAGGCGGGCTCGAGCGCCAGCTTGCACCTCGGCAAACAGGGCAGCGGCACTACGATGGTGTCCAGCACCGAAGAAGAGTCGGAAGAAGGAGGCGACGCCTTCGACGAGGCGCAGTACCTCCAGTGGCGGACGCAGGTCAAGGAGGACTACCTGGCGTGGGTGAACGCCAAGGTGGAGGCCACCAAGCGCCGCAAGTCGCGCGCGAAGAAGGACGACGCCAAGAAGAAGCCGCGCTGGCTGCTGCTGTACGAGGCCAGTCTGAATCCCACGCGCAAGTACCAGCCCGACAGTCAGCAGTAGCTGTTTCCTTCGCTTGCATTTGGCTGCTTATCTAACACGCTTCCTTCATTTCTCCGCGGTTGCTGTCGCCTCGGACTTCTCCTGGGTCTTGGCTCGCTCCAGCGCGTATTTGGCCATGGCGTTGGGCATCGCAGACCCGAAGCCATAGAGGAAAACGCCCACCAAGCCCAGCACCAGCAGCTTGTTGCGCACCCGACGGGCACTCGCGCGAGGGTCGATGGCCTCCACCACGGACGCCGACGACTCGCGGAGCTGCTTGGCGCCGCCGGCCACTGACGAGCGCACGCGCTCCTGCGCCGCGCTCGTGGCCTGGATGGCGCTTTGCCTCGAGCGCTTCGTCCAGTCATCGACCGTGTCGCTGGCCGACCGCTGGAGCAACGACGCGTTCTCGCGCAGGTTGCGCGACGCGTTGCTCTGGTTGGCGCGCAGATTGTTCAGCATGCTGGCGCCCACGCCGCGGGCCTTGGCTTCTGCTGCGGCACGCGTGTCTTCGACCTTATGCCAGGCTGCCGCCCTTGCGTCCTCGACCTTGTGCTGAGCTGCCGCCCGCGCGTGCTCAACCTTATTCATAGCCGCCGCACGAGCGTCTTCTGCTCGTTCGCGCATCTTGTGCTGCGCATCAGTCGCCGCCTTGGCCGCTGCCTCCTGCGCGTCACTCGCTGCTTTGGCCGCCGCCTCGCGCGCGCGAGTGGTGGCGTCAGTCGCGGCACGTCGCAGCTCCTCCTCCCCGCTCTACGATGAACCACAAACGCCCAGATCAGCTCCATGCCGCACTGGGGGACTATCACTGCTCGCACGGGCTATGACAGGCGCTGACCTTCGCCTTGGCCTGCGCGGCGCTGGCCGCTCGGCTCCACAGCTGCTGCAGCTTGTCCATCGACCGCCGCCGACCTCTCCTGCAAGGTGAAGCTGACCGACGGAATGAACCCGTGCTATTGCATAGCCTGTGTTCGAGCATATTCAGGTCTGGAGGCTTTCTGGGTGGACCACCTTATGCTTGGCGACGTTTGCGCCATCTGCTCCGCTTCACCCAGCAAACCGGTGAGCAGAATGTTGGTCGTTCCCAGAAAACGAGACACTCGACCCAAAATAACACCGGACACGCAAGCGGCGCACATAAGCCGCGCTGCCTCGCTTAAGTCCGACTGTGGATCGCGAGCAATCGCCAGTCATTTTCCTTTCCTTCGGCCGTGGACGCCCGTGCTTAGGATCAGATAGCAGCAGCGTGACTATGTTCAGCGGATTCGGAGGCTCGCGACGCAGCTCCGCCCCGGCGCCCGAGGCCGCGGAGCCGGCGGCGCAGAACACGCTGCCGCAGCCCGCGGCCTCGAGCGGCGGCGCCGGTGGCGGTAACGGCTACTCGTTCGACCCGTCGGGTCTGGAGCGCGCCGCCAAGGCCGCGCGCGAGCTGGAGAACTCGCGCCACGCCAAGGAGGCGTTCCAGCTGGCCAAGGAGACGGAGAAGACCAAGCAGACGGAGAACCAGGCCAAGATCAAGGAGAACGAGGCGCTGTACAAGCAGTACGAGATCGTGCGCGTGCAGAAGGAGGGCGAGGAGCGCCGCAAGACGCTGGAGGAGGAGACGCGCCAGAACCAGCAGCGCGCGCAGTACCAGGACCAGCTGAAGCGCAAGCAGTACGCCGACCAGCTGGCCGCGCAGAAGTACATGAAGGAGCAGGAGCTGAAGAAGCAGGAGGAGATCATGGCGCGCCAGGAGGCCTCGCGTCGCAAGACGCTGGACTACGAGGCTGAGCTGCGTCAGAAGACGGAGCTGGCCAAGGTGGCGGCCGAGACCGAGGGCAAGATCAAGCAGGAGCGTCTGAACCACGACCTGCATCTCGAGGAGGCTCGCGTGCGCGCCAAGGAGTACCGCGAGACCGTCATGGAGGGGATCAAGCTGGCCGGCTCCACGGTGGGCGCCGGCGTCATGGCCTTCGTGGACGACAGGGAGAAGCTGACGGCCACGGTGGCTTCGCTCACTGCGCTGGCGGTCGGCATCTATACGGCGAAGGTGTCCACGGGCGTGGCCGGCAAGTACATTGAGGCGCGGCTGGGCAAGCCGTCGCTGGTGCGCGAGACGTCGCGTCGCTCGGTGCCCCAGGTGGTGGCCAACCCGATCCCGTCCATCAAGCGCGTGCTGCGTCTCCAGAAGCCCACGGACGCGCTGGAGGGCGTCGTGCTGGAGCCCACGCTGGACGAGCGCCTGCGCAGCGTCGCGGTGTCCACCTTCAACACCAAGAAGAACCGCGCGCCGTTCCGCCACTTGCTGCTGCACGGCCCGCCCGGTACGGGTAAGACGCTGTTCGCCAAGGCGTTGGCGCGTCACTCCGGACTGGAGTACGCCATCCTGACGGGTGGTGACGTGGCACCGCTGGGTCGCGAGGGCGTGACGGAGATCCACAAGCTGTTCGACTGGGCGTCGCACAGTCGCCGCGGCCTGCTGCTGTTCGTGGACGAGGCCGACGCGTTCCTGCAGAAGCGCAGCAACACCGTCATGAGCGAGGACATGCGCAACGCGCTGAACGCCTTCCTGTACCGCACGGGCGAAGCCAGCGACAAGTTCATGATCGTGTTCGCCAGTAACCAGCCGGAGCAGTTCGACTGGGCCATCAACGATCGTATCGACGAGATGGTGGAGTTCCGGCTGCCGGGCTTCGACGAGCGCGTGCGCATGCTCAAGCAGTACTTCGACGACTACATCCGAGCGCCCAAGAACTCGAGCGCCAAGAAGATCTACGTGGAGGACATCGAGGACAAGGACTTCGAGGAGCTGTCCGCGCGCATCGACGGCTTCTCCGGCCGTGAGCTGTCCAAGCTGGTGATCGCCTTCCAGGCCGCGGCGTACGGCTCGCCCACCTCTGTCTTCGACAAGAAGATGATGCAGCAGGTGCTGGACCACCACCTCACGGCCCACTCGCAGAAGGAGGCCTGGAAGCAGTACGTTGGCCCGAGCGAGAAGCACGACTCCATCAAGACGATCCTGTCGGACTAGAGCGCGGAGGGGCGCGAGTCTTGCTCAGCGAGGACGAGAGGGAGGTGAACGCCAGCCTCTCGCGACAAGACCAGCCGGCCGATGCTTCGCTTTGATAGACTAGACTGTTAGATTAGCTCCTGGTTCGTGGGCGCTACTCAGTTCCAGCTGCCATGGCCTGCGCTGCTCTGCTCCGCTCCGTCGGCATCGCCCGCTCCTCGATCCACCGAACTGTGGACATCGGGAGGAAGAGCGAGGGAGGAAAGGGAGAGAGAGAGAGAGAGAGAGAGCCTCTTCATGTGAACACCATGCTTTGTCCATTGCTTGATCTTGCGCTTGATTGCCTTGTCTGGATGATGTGCTTGAAGTGGGTATTGAGTTTGAAAGGGATCATGTCGATACAACTGGTATAAAGCGGAAGTTTCTATGCTCAGCGTAGATGGCAGGGGATATAAATACACAGTACCTTTCAAACCGGTGTGATGCGTTTTGAAAGGGAGCTTCCCAGAAGATACTTCCCCCTTCCGCTTTGATAAGCGCCTTCGCTGCGGAAGAACAAGATGCTGATCCGCGTGCGCTCCAAGACCGGCACGTGGCGCGTGGAGGGCGTGACGCCCTCGTCCACCGTGGCCGACGTGAAGCGCTGGATCTCCGAGCAGCATGCCATCGCGCCAGAGCTGCAGCAACTGTCGCTGGATCAGCAGGGCACGCGTCCCGCAACAGACTCGCAGACGCTGCGCGAGCTCAAGGTGGGCCACGGCGACATGCTGTTCCTGGCCTACGACGGCGAGGCCGTGGCCGCTGGCGGCACCGTGGGGACCAAGATCAACGCGGATGGCACGCTCTCGCACGTGACGTACCACGACCGCGCCGACAAGCAGGCGTTCCGGCCGGGGATGAAAGCGCTGCGTGACATGAAGATGCACTGGACGCTGGGCGAGTTCATGCGCATGGACGCGCAGTTCGAGTTCAAGCTGAGCGCGCAGAAGGAGCCGCATGTGACCAAGGTGTATCTGGACAATGCAAGCTGCAACGACTTCCAGGGGTACCTCCGCCAGTTCGCCTTCCAGCAGTCGCGCTGCGGCTGGCTCTACGGCACGGTGGACGCCGAGAGCAAGGAGGTGACGGTGGACTTCATCTACGAGCCGCCGCAGGAGGGCAATCCGTATGGCT
>MBAC02000058.1:0-10265 GCA_001712635.2 Nothophytophthora sp. Chile5
GACAAACTGGAGGCGCTCTACAACATGAAGTCGCCCGAGGGAAAGCACCCGCGGCCGTTCGCGAGTCCGCCGAGCAGCAACAAAGTGCAGCGCACGAACGGCATGTTCTCGCCCTCGTAAGTTCCTTCGTTCGGTTGGTCGGTAGAGCGTGGCTCCTTTTTCGCTGACTGGATGGCGTCCTTGTTGTTCTCTATCTGTTGTTGTTTTGCAGATCGCTCCAGTCTCCCCCGGGAAACAACTACGAGAAGCGCACGGATGCGGGAAAAACAGTGTCGGAGTTCAATGCACACTTGAAGAAGGAGGTCCAGGCGATGGATCTGGACGCTTCTGATACCGAGCGTCTTGTCGAAATCACCGCGCCGTTCCCGTCCCGAAATCTGGCGCCGAACTCTTCCTACATGTACACGCCGCTCTTCCAACGCGCCATCGCGCTGGACGAACAGCTTGTGGAATACGAGGAGTTGGTGAAGGAGACGTTCAAGTTGGAAGAGCTCAAGCCGGTGGGCGACCCATCCCCCGCGCAAGTGACGGTGGTGGGGCGAATCGTATGCGAAGCGGCCGAGGGCAAGCTCAATCCAAGTGTGGCTCAAATCGAAGGCTCCAGGAAGACCTGCGGCGGCCAGCGCGTGCTCCTCGACCTCAGCGGAGTGCCCAATTTCCAGATCTTCCCCGGCAAGGTTTGTGGCGCCAAACCCCCTGTCTCGTCCAGGGTAGTAGTTTGAGTTACTGATGTTACATCTGTTGCTGCGGCAGATTGTTGCGCTGGAGGGCGTTTACCCTGACACCCGATCACCGATGGTAGTCAAGCGGTTCTTGGAGGTACTGGTCCATTTCGTGTTGCCTTCCATTGAGCGTTTGCACAGAGTCGTGACCATGGATGTTGCGTATTGTCTGGTGTGCACGTGTCAGCCAATCCCAGCTCCAATTGCCACGTCCAGTCCAACGCGCATCAAAGAAATCCAGGCGAAGAGCGGCAAACCGGTCCGAGTGCTGACTGCGTGCGGCCCGTTCACTACCACAAACAATGTGGACTATCTCCCGCTGAACGACCTCCTGCATATTGTCGTTGACCAGAAGCCGGACGTCCTGATTCTTGTGCGTGGCATTGAGAGCATTGCTGGTCTGGGTAGTATGCTATTTTCCATACAAGTTGGAGGCGGTCTTAGCCGATGTGATGTGTTGTGTGTGCTTCAGGTGGGTCCCTTCATCGATTCGATGCACTCAATGTTCCAAGACGGGCTGGTCAAATACGACGATACGATGCTGAGCTTCGAAGACATTTTCTTGTTGAAAGGTTGGTCAACCAAGCGGATGGGGTCTTGCGTGAGTTATCACTAACACAGCTCTCTTCTGCTCGACCATTCAACCAGTGATGACGTTGCTGAACAATGTTCTGGCGAAAAGCAACCAATTGCAGATTGTGGTTGTGCCGTCGCTTCGGGATGCACATCATGAGTACGTGTACCCGCAGCCGCCGTTCAACAAGAAGAAGGTCTGCGAAGTGTTCGAGTCGCCCGAATACGCCAAGGTTCGTCTGATTTGATGTGCCACCGATTGTTGGAGGAGGGACTTACTTGTCTGAACTGAACGTTGTTGCTTTTGCTTTTGCTCTGTGCTGTAGCGGGTCCATGTCATGCCTAACCCGTGCACATTCTCGATCAACGGAGTTTTGTTCGGAACGTCGGCCCTTGACGTTGTCGTCCAACTGAGCTCGAACGAGCTTTATCGGTGAGCTACTGTACTGTCTCGTCACTGAGCCGTTTCTTTTGTTTTGGACCCACCACTGACAGCAATGTGCGCAACATTTAGGGCCCAAGTCCGCGACCAAAATCGGCTACTGCGTTTGTGCGAGCAAGTCATCGATCAGCGGAGGTAACGGCGATTGCCTTGTTGCTGCTCGACTTTGCTGTGTATATTGGCTCACTAATTAGTCGTCGAACAACTCATCGCGCTTATGAATGCCCAGCTACTACCCCATGTTTCCCCCTCCACCGAGCAGCGAAGCGCCGATCGATTTGCGATACATGAAGCAGTTCCAGTTCGAGCAAACTCCCGACATTTTGCTGCTCCCGTCGATTCTCAACCGATTTTGTGGGGTACGTTTCGCTTTCTTGGACGAATTATGTATCCTATGCCGCTCTCCTCACGCCTTCTGCGCCTTGTATCGAATGGGAATTGCAGCGAGTGAAAGACTCGATCTGCGTCAATCCGGGGCAGCTGTGCAAGGGCGAGTCCGGCGGCACGTTCGCGGCCATCTGCATCCTCCCACTGGCCAACGACAAGATCGAGAGCGCGTCCGACGACAAATGCGCCCATTTTGTGCCGGACCGAACGATCATCGAGATCAAACGCATCTAGGTTCCGCGCTGGTCGCAATGGAAGCAGGTAATGCGTGGAGTGCAGACAGCCATTCCATTCCATCATCGTCAGCCCCCTTGCGTTCGTTGCCGTGTGAATTCAAACAACAAGTTCAAAAGGATAGAAATGCTGGTGTGGTCCACACGCACCGACACTTTATTTTCGTATTGTGAGGGTTCGAAATTAGCGCTGAGGAATTGGCTCGAAACGATATCGGGAGCAGGCGCGACCAGCTCAATCGCTCCATGGCGTCTGCCGGCAGCTCTCAGGAGGAATGGAGAGCCCACTCTCCCTCGTACGTTCCGCACGCACTTGCCTTACACCCTGTGCCCTCCGGATGCGTTGGATACTGACGAACTGTGTCCGCTCCTCTCGTCCCTGTCGCGATAGTAACAATGGAAGACCAGCCGAACCGTCGACGTCGTCGAAGGAGCGGGTGATTGATCGCATCAAGCACAATTTCTACCTGGAGACGCAAAGCCTTCGCCAGCGGATCCACGTGGAGTCGGAGGAGACGACGCGCGCTCGGGAGAAGGCCAGCGAGTGTCAGGACGAGACGCGCAGCTTGAAACGACGCTGCGCCAAACTGGAGCGGAAGCTGCAGGAGAAAGACACTGCGATCCAGTTTCTGCAAGACCAGCAGCAAGTGCGCTTTCCCTTGCTGATGCACGAGACCATGCGCAGTCTGCGATCGCTGGAGGATAACCAAGGCGGCAGCACCGCGAGCTCGACGGTAAGACGGTGCGAGATGCTGTTACGGAGGTTCTCGGAGCTAGCTGCTGGTGCTATGAGAAGCGTTTGAT
Source organism: Nothophytophthora sp. Chile5 (assembly GCA_001712635.2). Classification (NCBI taxonomy): domain Eukaryota; phylum Oomycota; class Peronosporomycetes; order Peronosporales; family Peronosporaceae; genus Nothophytophthora; species Nothophytophthora sp. Chile5. Next base: position 3,162 of record MBAC02000058.1, read on the forward strand.
TGACGGACGTTTGCAGCCGCTTTCTCATTCCTTGATCAGTGACAAGGCGCATGAGCGGGTTGACGCAGATGCTCGCATCCACGAATACGAGCAGCAGGTGATCGATTACAGTGCCTATTTGACTCAAACTGCAGCAACTAACGCCGAAGATCGATGGAATGTGCAGATCGCTGAGCTGTACGAAGAGAATCAGCAGGAGAAGCTCAAGAATGAAATGCTGAACGAGTGTCTCCGCGACCAGAAGCACGCCAAGGCGAAGTTGATGAAGGCGTGCAAACACGCCAAGCTGGAGCTCCAGGCAGTGCAAGACAGTGGACTGGGTCTGATGCTCGTGGACATCGAGGCGAGATGCGATTCGCTCGAGAAGGAGAAGGCGCGACTGGTGGAGGAGCTGCAAGCAGAGCGATCACGGGTGAGCCAACCGCCCGTCTGTTCCTAGAGAATGCTGGTTACTGTGCCTGATGTGTGCCGTATTGTTTTTTTTTTTTGAGCAGCGTGGGAAACAAGAGGACGAACGGGAGATCCTGACCAAGCAGCTTGAAGATTTGGTTGCGGAATCTTCGAAGTGGGAAGGTACAAAGGATGCGCGTTTACTGAGACGGCGAGTAACTCCTTGTGCTGACGAAGACATTGATGCTCGAAGAAATTATTGCTAGGAAGAACCAGGAGCTGCGGCAGTCGCGGGATCAGATCTGTGAGCAACAGATCACGATAGAGAACTTGAAACTCGACCTTCAAGATGCTGATCGGAGGACGGCGCGTCCTGCCGCAGACCAGCAAGACACCCACGAAGAGGTATGTCTCTCTATTTGTATATTCGTGCTCTGCATGGTGTTGAATGTTTCTGTCGACTCGGAGAGAAACCTCATGCTGAGCTTTATATCGTTTTGTTGCTCAGATTGCAATGTTGAAGCGCACTCTAAGCCAGGAGCGTGCTGAAGCTGAAAGGATAGAGGAAAACCTGGAGAAACTCATGGCAGAAACCGTTCTCTTACGTGAACGACTGGCTGTCAAAGCAGAAGAGGACCGTATCCAGAGTGGGGTCCTCGTAGGCTCAGCCCAAGCGTCAAAGACGTTTGGTCACGTACTGACTCAGGTAACGATCGCTCCATGTTGTGGCCTCTACTATCCGTCTTTACAAGCCAGAAACTCACTCAGGCCTGTGTCTTGCTTTGTTCACAGATTCAATTCATCAAACGCAGACTGCACGCACTGAAGCAGTTGATGCGAGCGTACGAAGAGACCGATTCGGTAGATATCAGTCTGCTGGATGAGACCGACTGGGACCACAGGGATGCCGGAAGCGATGCAGCTGCCCGGACGTGTGAGGAGTACGCGGCGTGTCTTTCACGAGACGTATCGGAAGCAGCACAGTCGCTAGCTGAACTGCAGCAGGCGATGGAAGACGTGTGTGCTCGTCTCATGGGCAGCTCCTGCGCGCTACAATAGACTTTCCGGCTAGGCCAAACCTATGCTTCCTATAACTATTCGCAAGACAATAACTCGTGGTTGCTATGCGAACGAAGGAGCCCACGACGTGCGAGGAGGTTTCCCTCCAACTCATCGAGACCGTGGAGAAACGACGCGAAGGCAAACGAGCCGATGCGATCGTTGTTGCAAGTTTTCTCAGCACGCCAAGAATCGACAGCAACAGCAGCAGCACCACCTCTGAATATAATCCTTATATTTATTCAATGAGAGATTATTGATATACTGAAGAGACAACGCACAAAACATATTTTGAACTTCAAAATGTGAAGGTTGATGTCAAAATGTACATGCGCGACGATAACAGGGCGACACACATGGCTGCATTGCATTGCTGTTGACAACTGATCTACCGCGCATTTCTTGTCGTGCGCAATAAGCAAGCCGCAATCTGCACACCGGCAACCCAAACTGAGATCGTGCGAACAGAAACAAAATACGACTGGCGAAAAGTTGAGCAGGAGGGGGAGCATCTCCATTCGAAATTGCGTCGCACTCGCACACGGATGCCCGAGTACCGCGAAGTAGATGCTGTATAAGCATGTAGACCGAGCCGGTCAACTGAAAGCACTGCTAGCTGGTCAATATATCCGAGTACGGATAACAAGTGCTGGCCGTTCGTGCTTCCTCCAGTGTGCTTTGAGTAGAAAACCAGTGGTATGAAGGACCAAGAAAGTCGTTAGCACAAGAAGCAACACATATTCTTATCGACTGAGCTCAAATGCATGATACGACAGTCGTTTATCGAAATGTTAACGCTGGCACCTCTAACGTTAGCGCATGTGAGATCTCAACTCTATCTCTTGACTACTTCGCAAGGTAGGCAGCGATCTTGGGCTCGGCCTTGACATTGGCGACGACCGCAGCGAGCTTAGGAAACGCCCCCATAGAGAACGTCGGCATGCCCCACTTCAGCTTGTTTTCGACTATGTCAAGGAACTGCAGGTCGGCAAACGAGGGTTTGTCTCCGAGGATGAACTTGCCCTGCACCAGCTTCTCGAGCGCTCCGAAGCTCTTGGGGACCGTCTCGTCCACGAAAGTCTTGATCTTCTCGGCCTTCTCGGTTTCATCCTTGGTCTTGAACATGATCTCGACGAAAGGGCCCTCCAAGTCCGAAAGCGTGCAGGAAAACATGTCGGCCTTCAACGCTTCCACCGGATCGCTCGGGTACAGTCCAGCGATCTTGGCGGCGTATCTGGCGATCGCCATGCTCTGCGCGTAGACCGTGCCGTCCACCTCCACCACTGGCAGTTGGCCGAGAGGCAACTTCTGCTTCAGGGCCGGGAAGTCGGCGTGCGGGACACGCTCATCCACGAACGGCACGCCACCGTAGGCGAACAGCAGGCGGGAGAGCTCGGCACGCCCCTTGCCATCGAAGTAGGTGAGCTTGACGGAAGGCTGAGCCATTGTGGTGCTTGAACAAGTTGAGCTGGGAGGTGGAGGGGGTGGAGGAGATGGGAGCTTGTGCGACGCTTGGCAAATTCGCGAATGAATCCCAAGTTGGGAGGTTTCCGGCGATGGAGCCGCTCACCAGCGGTAAACTGCGTGCGAAGGGCACCACGTGGAGGCTTCCCAACTTTTTTGGGTTGGGGCCACATGTACTGAAACAAAAAGCGATGACTTCATCCAGATTGCGTCATTGCACCAAAATGATTAGTTGTGCCGGATCCTGAGTGGGAAACGGGGTCCGAACCTCATGAACACATGGTGCTTCACAAAAAGGAGCCATGCCTCAAATCCAAAACTGCTTAGGTGCAATGTAACGGTTTAGAAGTAAATTACACCGATCTCGAACCAAATTTACCGTTTGGAGGGCAGTTTCCTCGAGCATGGTTCGTTGGTATTTTGGTTTGGTTTGCTTGCAGCGAGGCTTGGTTTCTCAGGCAGAGTGCCGGTGATCCACAGGGCCTGGGACTGGTGACCTTGCGCACGTTCGTTGGTTCTGACGCACATGCGTTAGTTGAGCGCGCCTTTACTGTAACGCTCGGATCGGATGCAGCTTGGTGAGCATCTTGCGATCTTCGCGGCCTGCACCTGCACGTTAGGCGCGCTCTTCGCGTTCTATGCCCTGCTTATCCAAACGACGACATCAGCTTCAATGCCCGGAAGTTGGCTATGAAGGACATGCCTGTGAGGTTGAACAGCAACCACGAGTTCACTGTGACATTGGTACCCAGATAGTTGGATGAAAAACAACGACATGGAAGGCAAATTACTTCGTAACGACGTGTAGGAACCGACGTGTATTTGCCTCAGCGCACCAGGGTGGCTCTCCTTACACAACATAACGAGTGAACGACACACGGCACGACAATTCAGTTCGCCGTCCATTGTCTCCCCCCCCGTATCTGCTTAGCTGCTCTGCTTCGCAAGATACGCGGCCACATTGGCGTTGCTCTCGACGTTGCCAACCAGCGCAACCAACTTCGGGTACGGCGTCAGCGAGAACGTCGCGAACTTCCCCAAGCCATTCTTCACCAGGTCGAACAGCTGAATGTCCGCGTAAGACATCTTGTTATCGCCCAGAAAGAACTGGCCCTTCACGAAGCTCTCCAACAAGCTGAAGGTCTTGGGCATGAACTCTTCCACCAGTCTCTTGGTCTTCTCGGCCTTCAGCGTCTCGTCCTTCTCGCGATACGTGATGTCCGAGATCTGCGTCTTCACGTCGATCAGCGACTCGGACACCACGTCCACGCGAAGGCACTCCATTGGGTCTTGCGGGTACAGCCCCGTCAGCTTGGCGGCGTACCTGGCGATGGCCATACTCTGCGGGTACGTGGTGCCGTCGACCTGCAGCACCGGCACCTGCCCGAGCGGCAGCGACGGCTTCAGGGCCGCGAACGCCTCGCGAGAAAGGCGCTCGTCCTCGAACGACACGTTCCCAGCGCTCAGAATCAGACGCGCCAGCTCCGCGCGGCCGGGGCCGGCGAAGTACGTGAGCTTGAGCTGAGAGGGCGCCACGAAGAGGTCTTGCTGGTACACGGGCGAAAGGTAGTTGTGGTACAGGGCCACCGCAAGGGCCGTCAGCGCCGCGAGTCCCCACTGGTTCATCGTCTCCTCTGCGTGTCCGCCGTTTTCGGTTCTCTGGGACTGGGTGAAAAAAGATATGCTGCACATCGGCGTTTCGATTGCTTCAAATAGGCTATTGTAGAGGTATTCCCCGTACAGCAGGTTTGGACAGCACTGTGCTTCCTCTGGCCTCCAATAAGTTATATTTCAACAGGTTACGCTTTGTGTAACCTCATGACTTATGCTATTCCAAAGGTCCGCAGACTGACTACCGGTTTGAATACCGGTATAATAATTCGTCAACAAGGTCCAGCGACACGTTAGCGCAGATCGCAATGAATCATATCTGGATATGAACGCATCCCCGATGTGGGAAGCCCACAGGTACAGGTAGAGGATCGCCACTTTATCACTGGTGGGCTTCGAATTCGCTAGTCGCCGATTTGGAAAGCAACTCTGTACATCACTCCCGGTTCAGTCCATCATGTCAACCAGTAAGCCGGATACATGGACATGCATCTAATAGGTTCGTTCGTCTATCGGAGCTCTTACTGCACCTTGCATGGCCTGCAATATTAATAAACGTAAAAGTGTTCGTTGGCCGCTTCGTAGCGCAACCAAGATTGCCATCGACACAGAGCACTGAAGCAGAATCGATGTGGTGTGTATGCAACGCGAGCATGCCATCCTTCATAAAGTGAAGCTGCGCCATCTGTTGGGCAACCACGGCGAGCCACACTGCATCTACCTGAGGGCCCATTTCTCAACGCGGTGGCCGTGCAATGCGGCTCTCCGGTATACTTACCCACCACCTTCTAGAGCCAAGAGGAGACTGCGTCGTGAGGCCCAAAGTGTATTTCTTGAACGGCACAAGTGAACAGACGCGAAGTCCATCTTGAGGTTGTACTGCTGGGGTTGCTTTACATTTGGAGGGATCAGCCCAAAGTGACCAGCGATCTCGCACGCCTCAGTGATACTGCAATCCGCTTGTTGACGCCCCAGCAAAAAGCCAACTTTCTCAATGACGCAGTTCATAGCGCCAACGGTCTCCTCGATAGGTGGGCATCCACCAAGGCGATGAAAAAGATGGCGTCTACTTAGCCGACGTTTGAGTTCTCTCTCCGATATGATTGTGGCACACCTTGCGTGCACAATTATTCCAGCGATAGGTTTGGTAATCACCACTATATCTTCACCTGCCAGATGCTGCCCTCGACACCCGTATTGATGGCACCATTATTTTCGAGGCAACACTTTCGGCCAGTGCTCTCCCTCCGCTGTATCGAAAAAGCTGGCCCGCCTTCACACGCAGTGATCATCATTTCGTGCCGCGCACCCAACGTGTACATGACGTCACTCCACAGCCAGGAGCCGAGTACGAGCTTGAGTCTTGAGGGCAAGAAGTGCAGAGGCCCCAACGTTCGCATCGTAGTCGGAAGCCTTGTGGCATTGAAGAGAGGCAAACGAAAGTGAAGTGGGGCCCCGTCATTGGAAATTGATCACGGGGCTCAAGGCTCAAAACCAGGCGGTAGATGGTAGCACGAAGAGCATCAATTCAGCAACCATACTATATTCTTGTCATCCCGTCGGTTGCAGGAGCGTGCGGTTGGAGTGAGCGAAGGAGAATGTGTGTAGGATATGCTGAATGTATGTCACTGGGAGGCATTATCCGCAGTCGTAATGGTAGTCACGTGTGCCTGAATCATGCTCACAGGCGCCAGTAAAGCAGACCTCCTCACATTTCAACATGGCATTGCATCGAACACGGCCTCTGCGTACAATGAACCGCAGCTCCATCAACGGAACCCTTGCAACTTGAAAGTCATTCCCATATTTGCTCGGCATCGCATTAGCACCTCACTCCTCCAGCCAAGCCCCACCTTCCAGGCATCAACCTACGATGACCCAGCACTCCATCAAGCTCACCTACTTCGATGAAAAGGGACGCGGCGAGCTCTCCCGCCTGCTGTTCGCGTACGGTGGCGTGCCGTTCGTGGATGAGCGTGTCTCGCACGCCGACTTCCCGGCCCTGAAGCCGAAGTTGCCTTTCGGGCTACTACCAGTGCTGGAAGTGGACGGCACGGTCTACGCGCAGAGCATGGCGATCGCCAGATACGCCGCCAAGATCGCTGGACTGTACCCGAGCGATCCGGTGGAAGCGCTGAAGGCCAACATGTTTTCCTGCACGCTCGCGGAGTTGGAGGGCCCTTTCGTTGAGATCGTGTTCAGGACCAAGGATGAAACCGAGAAGGCCGAGAAGATCAAGACTTTCGTGGACGAGACGGTCCCCAAGAGCTTCGGAGCGCTCGAGAAGCTGGTGCAGGGCAAATTCATCCTCGGAGACAAACCCTCGTTTGCCGACCTGCAGCTCTTTGACCTGGTCGAAAACAACCTAAAGATGGGCATCCCGACGTTGAGTCTGGAGGCGTTTCCTAAGCTCGCTGCGGTCGTCATCAATGTGGAGGCCGAGCCCAAGATCGCTGCCTACCTTGCGAAGCAGTAGAGGCAGAGTTGAACTTCTACTGCCTCACGTGATGCAGGATGGACTAGCATTCAAACAATGCAATCGTCGCTCGACTTTCAAACTGGTCGTTTTCGAGAGAGAGA
>MBAC02000066.1:0-12074 GCA_001712635.2 Nothophytophthora sp. Chile5
GCTTGCAGTACGAGCCGGAGCTGTACCCGGCGCTGATTTACCGTCTGGAGAAGCCGCATGTCAAGATCCTCGTGTTCGTGAGCGGGAAAGTGGTCTTCACGGACTCCAAGGACCCGCGGGAGCTCCATGCGGCTTGCCAGATCATCTTCCCGGTACGCGTGGCCTGTCTTATTGAGCAACGTTACGGTGACTGCTGGTAACCTTGAAAGTGTGTGATCCACTGCAGATTCTGAGTCAGTTTCGAGACCCGAAGGCAATTCTTACGAGCGGTGGCCTCTCCGGTGCTGGCGCTGCTACTACAACGGTCGGGGGTAGTAGTAGTACTTTGCAAGCCTACAGCATGAGTATCGCAGGCCACGAAGATGAATCGCATCTCGATGACTGAGGAGGGAGGGACTGCCCGCATGCTTATGAATCCTCAGCCAACTGTGTTACTATTAGGGATTCGCTTTGATGTGTACTACGCGCTCTCCCTGTTGGCGAAGAAGGCGCGTTGGTAGGAAAACCGGAAGAAAAGCACGAGCGTCCACGTCGTCCGAAGACTCGCGACCAGCTCCTGTGTGATAGTCAAGGGAGTTTCCCGTGGAGTGAACGGACTCTGTGCTGGCTGGTGACGCTGCAGCTCCAGTTGCTCCTCGGGTGGTGGGAGCGTGGCCTGCCACCGTGTGATTTGGTCCCGAAGACTCTCGAGGTGCTCAGACAACGGATGTAGCAATTGGAGCTGGCGATTCATGGGGACGACAAGCTGCTCCATCTCCGTGAGAATCTGGCCAGCGACGCGATGCTGGAGGCTGGAAACTAAAGCTCCTGCCTTATCTGAGCTCGCAGTCTGGCGTAGAAACTGCAAGAGCCACTCGATGGCGCGTTCCTGAAGCAAACAAGACACGAAATGTGAGGTTGGAGGCAGTTTCCCAAGAACTCGATACAAAAGTACAGCAGAAACGTACGAGTGCGAAGAGTTGGAGGATCTGCGAGTGGGAAACCAGGCGGATACGCAGATCTTGGGAGGTTGAGACGCGATTGGCGTGTTCGTGAGCAGTCTCCAGCTCATACAGCAGCAAGGCGTCGCCCAGCCTCAGCGCTTGAGCTGCATACGGTGTCCACTCGTTTCGCGGCACTGTGCATCTCCACTCCGATGCGTCATTACCAGCCGAGACGCTCTCGTGAATCCGCTGCAAGCAGACCAGCGCGTTCTCCATCGAGAAGAAGATCCCGTACTCCAGCAATCGAAAGGAGAGCAACGGCGACCAACGAGCGACCGTTGTGGAGCTTTCAGCATTGTCGCTAGACTGATAGTGAAACACGTAGGACTTGCTGACTTGATGTATCACGAGGGGGCGACTAGAGCCTCGGATTGTGGTTTCAACGCACGAGACAGTCACTTGTATGAGGCACTGGGCTTGAGTGGCTTCTTGGATGATTTGGTCCAGCAGTTCGTCGGTCGTCGAAGAAGAGAGATCCACAGATGTGACCGATTTGCCATGAGAGTCCACGATCTTGACCTCAGTATGGATCTGATAGCAATTATTGCCGCTGCCACTTGAGCTAGAGCCGCAGGCGGAAACGATCCGCTGCAGATCTTTCCGTACGACATCGACGAAGAAGGCACGAGCCTGGAGAGCCTCGGCCCCTCTCAGTATGTAGTGTTCGAGGAGATCGACCTCCCGAAAGATGGACGAGGTCTCATTGTCGAGCGGGGGTACCCGAGCGAACGCCAGTGGACGGAAGAGCAGCAGGTTTGCGAAGATTGCGGCCGAGTAGGAGCTTTTGGCCGGCGTGTAATCGCCAGCGTGAAGAAACCGGTGATTGAGCAGCCAGCGGTGCGTTTCGAGAACATCGTTACTATCCACAAGCTGGAGTAGCGTGGAATTGGAAGAGATCACGGGATTGCTTCCTGCGATCGCGAACAGTGGCAGTGTCTCGGGCCCACGCCCACATTTCACGACGAGGCTTGAACTAGAAACCGTCAATGGGTGTTGCCACACCAGCTGACGAATGGCAAAGGCCTGCAAATGGCTGGAGATGGAGATGAAGGGGTTTGGAGGGTGGCAGATCGCCACGCAGTCGATCACGGCACTCTCCAGAGCCACGTCAAGGCAGGAGTCCACCAAGAACTGTGCAAACACGGCCTCGGAAAGGATGACAGACGGGTATTTCCGCTGCTCGACCGCCGTCTCCAGCTCCCTCAGCACGTCAATCTCCTCCAAAGCAGTAGCTTCTTGTCTGTTGGACGCCGTTGTTGCGGTTGCAGATGTGTGTGGGCTTCGAGTGGCGTCCACTAGACGTAGGAAATCGTCGAAAACGATTCGAACTATGATGAGCAACAGCTCATTCACTTGTCGAAGTGCCTCCACGAACTCCTCGATCTCTCGATCGTCTCCCAGAGTCGAATTGGCTTGAACTTGACCGTAGTATTGACATAAGAGCTGGTGAACTGGATGCAGCACGGAAGACGGTGGCGACCCGCGACATTCGTCCAGAAATCGGTCCATGCGCCTTTGCAAGACGCTGAAGCTTGCTCGGATCAGAGTCAGGATGGCCACACGGCCGCCGGACCGCAACAGGATGCGTTCTAGCATCTGATGGGCCTCCACAAGGTGCCCCAGGCCGGTGGCGAAGCAGTTAACGAGTCGATTCACATATAAGCGGAAGGTGGAGCTTGTCGAGGCCAGACACTGAAGCTGAGCGATCGAATGCTGCCAAATCCCAGCAAAGCCGACGCGAGACCTCAGGTTTGAAGGAGGCAAAGCACGTTGGGTGCCGACTGCTGTCACCTGCGTCTTCTTCGGTGGCGGCTTCTTGCGATCTTCCGCTTGTACCTGGGTCTGTGTCTCCGCTTGGAATCGTTCTGCGAGCTTGAGCGCTCCTTGGTCGCTGAAGTGAATCCCGGAAGTCAGTGCACGACTTCCGAGAAGGAAGGACTGCTGCGATGGAGCGCTTTTGCTGCCTGCTTTGTGGTTCCACGTCGCTTTCTTGTCTTCAGCTTGTGCTGCGAAGTGGAAGAAGCAGGTTTGGACGATCTCACACAGTTGACGGTCGTCTGACTGCCGTGGTTTGACGCAGTAGAATCGAGTCAAAGCGATCTGCGAACCGAGCACAAGCGCGGTCTTGACGGCGCTGATGAAGCCGCTGCGCTTCTCCGCCACGTGCTCGATCGTCCATTCGGAGGAGTCGGCAGCGTCTGTTACGGACGATCGAGTGGTGATGCAGATCCCACCGCTGGCAACGCAGCCACAATACTCCACGGCCTTCTCCGGTGAGAGCGAAGCGAAGGAAGTTGCGGCGCTGGACGCCTCGTGCAGCTGTTTGAGCAGCAAGCGCGCGAAAACTTCCATGGCTTTCTCAATCTGCGCTGCCTGCACGAACACATGGGTCTCCAGCTCTAGGATACTGGGCGCTTGCTGCTCTGGTCCAGTGCCGAAGATCGTCTCACCGACCAGCACATCGTAGACACTCACTCGACAGTCGTCGTCCTTGAACTCTCGAGTAGGCATCAGCACTTGAAACACTGAGTGGAGCAGCTCCAAGAGGCCTGTAAGATTCGGCGCATTGAGCTGCTCGAGCGTCGATTTCAGGCCCCAGATTGGCAGCCTGAGCTGCTCGTTCTCCACACTGTACACCTGGAACTGCGGTGAACTCGATCGGTCTTGACCTGGAAGGACAGTTAAGGCTAAAACAGAGTCGATGCTACTGTCGCCATGTAGGACGAACGATTGTCGCAGTTCCTGCACGCGAATGGCGTCCAGCAGAGCGGGATACGGATTCTCAGGCAAACGGAGCTGCGTCTTGAACGTGGCGGCCAGACCCGTCACGAAATCCTGCAGAACCTGGAGCACTCCTGTCCGCGCTAGGTACTCGTCAAGCAGACGGTTCCGCTGCTCTGCGTGGCTCAAGAAGGTGGCGCTGGTCGTGGTCGACGAGGTGGCAGCCTTGCCGGGCCTTGGTGGAGGCACTGGCACCGCTCCAGTACTACCGGAAGTTGAGGCCATCCGTCCCGGTCTTGGGCATCGACTCGACCGCTTTCAGTGAGGCGAGACGGCGCTGGACCTCGAACCGACGCCGTCTTCCCCGCCAAATCCAGCATCAGAACGGGGATGAGAAGCGCACTCCAAGCCTCACAAGCGGACAAAGTTCAAATATACGTTTATGAAATGGAGCACCTCCGCCGCGACTGGGTCTGAAGCCTGCGCTGATGCGCACTTAGTATCGTTCGCACCGGGTAGAGGCGATTGGCTGGCTGTCTACTTGATCTTGGCGGCGTTGGCCTCCGGCAGCCGCTCGATGACGTACTTGCGGTTGGAGATGTACATGATGGGCACGCCCGGCACCTTGCGGATGCGGCGCTTGAGCTCGCGATCGCACGTGGCGATCAGGTAGCAGCGGTGCTGCTGCACGCGCATGAGCAGGCAGTCGTCGGCGTACGTGCCCTTGTGCGTGCAGGGGAGGCGTTCGAAGCGCGGGTCCTTGGCGAGGCGCAGCGCCACGCGGTACTTGTGTCCGAGCTTCTCCAGCTCCGCCATCACGCAGTCGGTGATGCAGGGCACGCCTGTGGAGTGCAGCAGGCCAGACGACCAGTCAGCTCACGGTTCAGCACCACGATCCGAGCCTAGAACCCCTCAATGAACGTACATTTGGCCAGCAAGCAGTCCATCATGGCCGAGACCACCTCCAGCTTGTTCTTGATACTGAAGTTGATGAAGTTCGTGTCCACCAGCACGTTGTAGGGCGGCCCCAGCGCCGAATTGTACTTGAAAAACATGTTGGACGGGATCTGATCACTGCAACGAGTGCACGCACCGATGCGTCAGTTCAGCACATAATCAGATCAAGCGCCGCGTGGCGGACCAATCGAATGGCAAAGGACCATTGCGTACATTTGCTTGGGCGCCGCGTCCTTCTTCTTCTTCTCCAGCGCCAGCGCCACCTTCTGCTTCACAGAGTTGCTGCAATACCAAACACGCGAGCGACACGGAGTCAGCATAAACCCTTCGCACAGCGATGGACAGGAGGCGCCAAGCATTGGCGGCGTACATTCGCATGTCCTTGGGGCTGATCATGCGCTTCACCGCCGCGAACTTGCGCGTCTTCTTGTCTTTGCCCTGCGTCGCAGCCACACACACACACACAGAGTCACGCAGCGTCAGCACCGCATACTACAGACCGCAGTCGCTGCCAGGCAGGCGGCAGGCGTAAGGCGTCGAGCGCGCACCATGGTTGCCTCTTCCTCAGGTTCGCTTCTTCCTCGAGTTCGCTGTTGTGTGCCAACCACCAGCAGCCTTTCGCGAGAATGTTGCGCGAAAGTAGCAACATCTATCTGATTCTTATATACCTGAATCTGAGACGCTCAAATCTCTGGAATCAGATTGAGCGCATCCAAAGGACCGGAAAATGAGCGGAAGAGGACGAGGACGAGGACGGGGAAGAGGTCGCGGTCGCGGCCGCGGCGCGGCGGACACGGTAAGCACGCGGCAGCGCAGCGCAGCTGGTGCAGCGCAATGTGTTAACGTATCTGGGGCTTGTACTGCCACAACAGCGCGATGGCGGCGACAACGAGCGCCGCGGAGTGACGGCGTTCAACATGGAGGACGAGCGGGACGAGGGCCACTTCGACGACCAGGGCAACTTCGTGTGGAACGCCGAGGACAAGAAGGTGCAGGAGGAGGCGTGGCTGGACGACGTCTCGGAGCAGCAGATCGGCGAGGCGCTGCACGCCAAAAGCCGGCGCGACTACCGCTACGAGCAGGGCGAGGAGACGCTCACAACGGAGGCGGCCAACCGCACGCTGGCGACGCTGCTGCGGCCGCGGGAGAGCGTGCTGCAGGCGCTCAAGCGCGTGAGCTCCAAGAGGAACTCGAGGAAGAAAGCGGTGAGTCGCGGCACCAAGCGGAAGCAGGCGCAGATGATGGACACGGACGACACGCCAGCCCAGACCGACGAGGAGAAGCGGCAGTTCGAGCAAATCACGGACGCCGCGGACTTCCTCTTGCGCTCGGGCGAAGTGGATGTGTACAGTCAGATGAAAGAGGAGTTCGTGCCCGAGGAAGAGCTGCTGGCTCAGCGTCGACCAGGTGCTCGGGTGCAATTTGCAGTGGAAGAGAGCGAGAACAAGAGCGAGGAGCATCCGCCGAAGCCGGAGGTCATGTGGGAGTACAAGACCACGGACGGCCAGATCCACGGCCCGTTCCCGACCTCCAGCTTCGTGGCTTGGCAGCAGCAGGTGCGTCACAGCCAGAAGTCCGAGGGTCTGCATTGCTTTTGCCATCTAACCGTTGGGTATGGGCTGCATCTTACAGGGCTACTTCAAAGGAGGGACGGCGGTGGACATGCGGCGAGTGAGCGGTGGAGACGATAGCTCGGAAGCCAAAGAAGAAGCGGAGACGAAGTCCGAGGAGAAGCCCGTCGCGATCTCGGCCGAACAGGAACTGCTCAATGACTTCGAAGACAGCGATGAGGACGAAGGAGTCGAGATGAGCGACGCCAAGAGCCAGCAGACAGTGGGGGAGCCATGGAAGCGATCGGATCTGATCGACTTTTCCTCATATTAAGCGGGAATGCAGAGCCACAAACCTTGAGGCTGGTGGGACTTGGCAACGCGGCGGTAGATGTCCATCCTTCGTGTCTTAGTCGTCCTTCTTGGAGTACGCGTTGGACCTCCGGGTCGCGGCGCTTGGACTCCAGCGGCGTGGCGAGCCCTGGCTGCGACGCGGGTCCATGTTGCGACGTCGCACGTCCGGGTTGTCGGCCAGGTCGTCGTCGCTGGAGTCGCTGGAGTCGTCAGCCATCAGCGGGAGGTGGCTACAGAATGAAAAGGTGGGCGTGAGAACCACAGATAGCTATAACCGGAGCCAGTAAAACGAGGCGAGTCACCTCTTGGGGTCTTTGCTCGCCGGCGCATCCGACCGCATCTGGAAGCGCATGTACATGTCGTGCATCTTGCTCTTCATCACTGTTTGAAGCAGCCAGCAGCACAGTTCAGTCCGCGGGTCTGTAGTTCAATCGTCATACAAATAGAGAGAGAGCAAGAGCTTCCCACCTTCGCTCATGGACGTGAGCTTCTCGCTCATGACGGCGTACGTCTCGCTGGCGATCTCAGACGCGCTCTTCTCCGCCGGATACGCGCCCGTCGCACTGTCACGACGCTGTGCTGGTCGATTGCCTTGGAAGTGGTCGGAGAACTCCTGACTGGCCAGCAGTTCGTCGCGGAAGAACTCGTCCTGCATCATTTGCGCCAGGATGGCGTCGCGCTGTTCCTGGTCCGCCAGGCTGCCGCCGTCAGACGGCAGGCACAGGAAGTCATCGGGAAGCTTCGCGCGTCGACGAGGCTGTCCGCTGGGCGACGATGACGGTGGCGTCACGCGGCTGCGGTTGGCCGTCGCCCGCTTCGGCGACTGCGGTGCGGGCGGCGGCGTCGGAGCGCTCGACGGCTCGTCCATGGTCAGAACCGAGTCGATGGTCGTCCCCAGATCGCCCTGATGCGCCTCAAGCAGGCTCTCAAGCACCTGCACGTCCCAGGCCGGGAACATGCCGCGCAGCGCCTCCACATCGCCCCGGAAGCTCTGAGACATGGCTTCCTTGCTTTCTTCTTGGCTTCTTGATACGTTTCCTTTTTCCAGTGCCTGAAATGGGTCGAGTCGTCGATGAAAGAACCCTGTCAGATTGCATACCCGGTTGAAGTAGATCCGGTTGAACAGACCTGCGATATAGCATAAGCGGTTGAAAAACAAATCGGTCAAGGTGTGCTGGACGACCTGTGGAACTGGATAATCGCCGCCGATGTCATTTGCTGCTTGCCAGCCGTGACATCACCAAGCAGGACGGAAGAACGAGGCATGCGAGTATTAGGCCACGTGTGTGCGGCGCTGCTGCTCGCCGCGCTGCTTCTAGCGGATGACGCGCGCGCAGAGCCCAAGGCCAAGGCCAGCGACGTCTGCCGCTCCGCCGGCGCGCTCAAATTCGACCAGGACACGCACCCGATGCAGCGCGTACGTCAGCATCAGTCCTTCGGCCGCAGCTTTCGCAATTGATGACGACACTCCTTTACTACAGGAGGCGTGGATTGTGTGTGAGGGCAATGACTGAACATGTCGCATTGCGTTGTTATGTGCTGATTTGTAGACGAAAGGGCTGGAAGTGTGCAGCAAGTACCGGAAGAGCACGTGTTGCAATGCGACGCATACTCACGCGCTCCGCCTGTACGTCCAATACCGACGCTATCGAAGGGGATATAGAGGACATCGATGAGTACCAGGACTCACATGTGTCTTTTGCGTGCGTCTGCTGCATTCTGATGGCGTGCAGGAAGATCCGAGAGCCGGTGGTGGCGAAATTCGGCCGTCAATGCCAGCAGCTGACGGAGGAGATGGCGTGTTCGTCCTGCCACCCGCTGCTGGGCACGTGGCAGATACGCAACGTGTGTCCGCGACTGTGCGACGACTGGTACGCGGCCTGCAAGGACGAGTACTATTCCTACGGCGGCGCCGGCACGCTGGCCCCGTGCTACGGCAACGCGCTGGTGTGCTCGCCATTGTCTTCGATCGCGGACTCGGGCGCCGACTTCTGCATCCACATGGGCTTCCACGTGGGGAGCGACGCCGATGTGGAAGGCACCGAGTGCTTCGATGGCTCAGTGCCCGAGCAGCTCGGCGAGGCGGAGCCCGTGGAACCCTGGGAGGAGGTCTTGAAGCGACTCTTCGACGAGCAAGTGGAGAACCCGTCGGGCGTGTTCATCGCGGCCATCTTCGGGTCCGTGGCGGCGCTCTTCATGGGCTACAGGTTCGTCAGACAGCTGGGGGACCCGTTCGGCGCCGACCAGCTGAGTCTGGAGGAGGTGCGTCGCTTGCAGCAGCAGCGGTACGAGCGTGGCGAGCACGTGTTCGACGACGAGACCGATAGCAGCAGCGACGACGGTGGAGACGACTTCCCGCCGCAGCCGCCAGTGGGGGAGACCAACGTGGACAGTGAGAACAGCACGCAAGTAGCCTCGTAAGCAAGTGGGGCGTGCGGCGTCGACAGCGTTGTCGATTGGCTCTGCTTCCGTAGTAATCGTTTGATGCCCGAAATGTCTTCGGGTTTCCGTGTTGCTATCGTCTGCACGTATGCCGCTTCTTGCCTGCCAAGCCACCCATTGATTTGGAACCTTTCCAACTGTCCACAAAGCTGTTGGTGCTGCTTGGGAGCGCTTCCATCCTTCCTCTTGTTGCCATTCCGTCCAGTTCTACTGCCGATGCTCCCGCCATACCAATCGCTCTTGCTATCACAACGATACCTGCTTCAGCTGACCATGGTAAAGATCGGAAGACTCTCGACGTCGTTGACCTGTTCATGGAATACTACAGCAGTGGAAGGACAGTGGACACGCTGCGTCGTGTGTGCATTGAGTGCTACCTCACTTCGTGGCTTTCTTCAGTTTGTTCTTCTCGCCTTCCAACTGCCAAGCCACACAACAGAGTTGTCAGACACGGCTCGTTGCACGACGGCCTTCATCGGGCAAGATAGACCTACCACTTTCTTCACGCGCGAGAGCACTTGAGTGTTGGCGCTCACGCAGTTCTGCGGCTGGTACGGCGGCTTGATCACCACGTCGTCCATCACGCGGATGTTGGCGCCTTCCCACTCGCACGGCATGCTGCAGTCCGACAGCAACACAGTCAGCCAAGCGCTTGCAGCCATCCCCTGCTAACCTCCGAGCTCAGCAGCATCGGACATGCACGTACGTCTTGTTGAGCGCGTCGAAAGTGGCCTGCGCCTCGGAGGACACGCCCTGTCCGATGGACGCCAGCGCGCGCTCAGCGATCCCCTTGTTGCGCTGCTCCACGCGCTGCAGCTCCTCCTCGCTGACGGCCGGCAGCGCCAGCTCCACGCCCTCGGGGGCCGCCTCCAACACCTCGATATTCTGCAGTGCCTCCATCTGGAAGATGCGCGTCTTGCTCTTGCTCCCCGCTCGTTCCTCTGCACCGCGAATCACACCAGGCAGTCGGTTAGCAAGCACACCACAACCAGATGCCAGTGTCCAATAGGTACTAATGCAAGCAAGAGCGCGATGGGAAAGCTGCGCGACGGCTTGATCTGTCGCACCCAGAATGAGGAAGTTGGCCACGGGGTCCACCGTGAAGATGACGCCCTCGAAGCTCTCCTGCGCGCTAGTAACCACGCGCACCTTGGCGCCCACCGCCTTGCCGTCCTGCTGCAGCTCTTCGGGCAACCCGCCGCTGCTGCTGGCCATGACGACGGCCGCTGCAGCGCCACCAGTCGGAGGCGCTTTGCCGCTCATTGTCATGTCAGCCTTGACGTCCCCGATTTGGCTGGGCAATTAGATCAGGCGGGTCGGGTTGTGTTCACTCGACCCATTTTCTACACGGGTTGGATACGACCCGACCTGGGACGATCGTATCCGGTCAAACGGGTTTGCAGCAATCAAAACTCGACCCGACCCGTTCACCCCCTTCGGAAATGTATATCGGATTGGGGAGGTTTAAGTTGGGGGGCGGAGCGAGCGTGGAGCGTGGAGCTGGTGCGGAGAGTTTCCGGAGGTGCGAGCAGAGCGAGAAAGCAGAATGGGCGGCGGTCACTACGAAGGTACGCGGCGGCGGGAAGCGCGTCTGTGTGGATTCTTCGACGGCGCATTCTAGTGCACATGCGTGTGTAGCACATGTTGCCGCAGTGCGCGCGTGATGACGTGCAATTCCGACGCAGAACGGCGTATTTTTGACGAAGTTTTCGATTGGGACCTCTTTTGTGTAGCTCCTCGCGTGCCCTCTCGCCAAGAAATGGTGGAGGCCAAGGTGCCCCTGCACTACCGCGACACGTGTGCGGGAGCGCTGATCCCCCTGAACGAGTGCCGACGGGAGACGCTCTTCCTCCCGTGGAAGTGCCAGGAGCTGCGCCACGCCTACGAGAAGTGCCAGTACGAGGAGTGGAAGACCCGCGTGGAGATCCTCAAGAACAAGCAGTAAAGCCACCAATCAGCGGACAGGCAGGCAGGTCGGGAGTGTGCTGAGCGTTGATCCAGAGCGGAAGGCGGCGGAAGGACTGAGGGAGACACCGTCGTAACTGAAAACCCCACAAAAACGATGAACAAAAATGAAGGTAGTGCACAGAATTACGCCGTGTTGTGAGGCTTTCTTGGCTCCTTACATGGGCATTGCTGTCGCTTATCGCTCCTCTGTCTGCCAGCGGATCTTCGTCGACGGAGTTCAAGCCTGACCCACGCTGACCGTCGGCCATATTAGCACTGTTGGACCGTGCACTCTCCGCTAAAGTACCGCAGCACAAGGGCATGCCGTCGCCATTGCCTCTTCGAGTGGGTTACTGCTTTAGAAGCTCGTGCCAGCTCATGAACATATCGGGACAGGAGAACGCCGCCCCCACCTCGGTCAGCGATATCATCGTACGCTTTGCTTCTCCGTCCCTCCCCCAAATGAAGTGTAACATACCAAATCCAATCGTTTCTCGTTAGGCGGAGAGGTTTTAGTTGGACCCAGTTCGCAAGCAAATGCGTCAACACGTGAAGACGGCAGGCCAAGCTTCAAGTAGCGAGCGTGTATAAACAACCCTCCAAAGAAATGAGCGCGTGGCGAACGAGACAACGCAACAGTTCCTGAAGTCATACAGTCGTTGGCCGCCACAAATGAAACACACCCCAGCTTCAAACATGCATACTCGTTTGGCAGCGTGCACGGTGTCGTCTATGCGTTGAATACTGAGCCACTTCAACACTGCTCTGCGACGGACTCTGCGGCGGGCTGCAGCACATAGACGACTTGCTGCTGTGACAGCAGTGTGCATGTTTCGGCGGCAAATCCGCTCCGCAGCCACCACTACCTAGAGCGAATCTGCTCCGCCGCCAGCTGCGTTCTGGGTGATTATACTCTCGCTTCAACTCCTCACCTTTCATCCAACTTCTGATTGCGGGTCGCGCTCTCGTTGCTGCTCTGCTTCTGCTGGTGGGTGTTAAACTGAACACGGTTTAGTCACTCAGTGTTTTCGTTTTATTGATTCCCTTATCTATCTAATGCCCTGCTCTAGACGTGCTCAGTCTGAGGCAAAAGATGAAGTGAGACTCGTCCTCGGACTTC
>MBAC02000071.1:0-11734 GCA_001712635.2 Nothophytophthora sp. Chile5
TGGAGGCTCTGTGCGCCCCCAACTCCACCACCGGCGCCGCCTTCAAGGCGGAGATTGCGCGCGAGATGGAGGAACTGGCGACCAAGTACAAGCTGTTCCGCTTCGAACGCGCGCAGAAGTTCCACGTGCACGCCGACCAGTTCACGCCCGAGAACGGCTTCGCCACGCCCACGTTCAAGCTCAAGCGGCCGGTGATCGTCAAGCACTTCGGCGCAGAGCTCGAGGGCATGTATGCCGAGTAAGGCCGAGGTTGGGGGAAGCTTGCATGTTGGCTTACATAATCGTTTTCGATGCTTTTGACGCTTCCTCGGCGCGCTGCCTTAGTTATAGCATTGTACCGATACTTTGCGAACATCCACGGACTCAGCAGCAAACACGGCCAAGACGCCTCGCCCTGGAGTCCCAGCACTCCAGCGATGGAGCTGGAATCGTGTCTGCATCAGCATCAGGAACTTCCACGTATTAGCGAAAAACTCAAACCTTTTGCAATTGCCACGCTTCCTATATGGCAGAGAGCGGCCACTGCACGGGGATGTCAACAGCAGTCAGGGCTCCTGCTCGCGGTGCAGTGTTGCATCCGATCGCTGCGATTTCCTGCCACGCTCTCTGGAACCTCTCGCTCGTGTTGTGGCGTTTGAACGGACCCAGTAATCGCCCCAGACCGTCCGAACCCCTCGTTAAGTCTCCCCTAAAGTCCACAGAAACCACGGTTACAGTCAATTCCATCGAGGCACAGACTCCGTGTCCGTCATGGCTCCACATTCTAGTCTGGAAATACGTTCTCACTAAATGCAGCCGCACCACCTTGTCTACTTGTGCCACCGCAGCCAGAAGATCGAGCGCTCCCGGAAGGATCTGGTGGACTTGTGGTGGGGTCTGAGGTCGCGAAGGGATTCGCACACGAAGTGTCGCCCTCTGCTTCTCCAGCCTCACCACGCCATCCTCTCATCATCCACTCCAGATTTGGGGGCGGTCGGCTAGCGGCACTATTGGACGATTTGATTAGCAGCGCCTTTGCGCTGCAGGGTGCGGCGTGGAGGATACCCGTTCGGAGAACGCTGCGTATGTGCCATCCCGATCATTTTGGCCGTTAGTTGGTTGCGACAAGTCCTGTTTGTCTCCCTGCTTGCTACAGTTAGTGAGCCACAGTAGCCACAGGAGGCCAAGAGAGTTTTTACGCCTGCGGCCTTTTCTCTCAGAGGAACACAACACCACTCACTAAATACAAAGCTCACTTTTGGTTTTGCCACACAAGCCTCACCCACCCACAAGCGAAGAAGAAGAAAGCGGGAACCTGGTGCTACGCACTACTAAATTTAGTACACCTGATTGTGCTGACGAGAGCGGTCCTGTTCTCGTACAGTGATGAGGTTAGACCCCACTGAGCCGTGTGGTCTGACTGGTGGTAGCCGATTACTGGCACCTGAGGACAGTGACATCGACCCGGAAGGACAGTGTCGACAGTGACACCGAGAGCTGACACGGAAGTGTCACCAGCAAGTCGCGTTGAAACTGGGGATCTGCGAGCCATCGCGAAGAGTCGCAAGGTGAGCAGGTTGCGCGAAGGAGATCAAGAGGAAGATCCGGCCGTGAAGTAGCACGGACGAGAGGCTGAAGGTGGTCAAGTGACGCGAAAGTTGGAGGAAGAACGGCAAAGGATCCAGCGTCGAGCGCGGTGGCTAAGGAGGGTCCCGGGGAGGAGAAGCGGGACTTTGGCGCTGCTGACAGCGGCCGCCAGTTCGGTTAAGAAATGTCCAGGAGAAGGGGTCACCGGGCTAACGGAGTGTAAAGCAAGTTCGATTGGCCAAGGAGGTGGCCGTGATTACCGAATTCAGTTGGGGTGTACTAGAATAGCCAGAGTCACTGCTGCGTCTCCGCTGCTCGGGTCTGAGACTTCGGTCAGCAGGTCACGGGGCGAGAGGATAAGTGGCGTGTCAGCTGGAGTCTAGTCGGCAGAAGGAGCGCACTGACGACAAGCTGGAGTTGTCGGAAAGCGGCCGTGTCTGGGAAAGCAGCACCTTCCTGCGAGCAGAAACACGACAGCGGGTAAGTAACGGAGGCGTTTACGGAGGTTCACGGGCCGAGTGTTTGCTGTATTAGCCTAGGAATGGAGTGTGCTTTCGTGTTTGCCCGTGGACTGTACGTGGGTTGACACGTGGTGCCGGTAGCGCTGTCTGTTACCTAATCTGCCTGAGTGCGTGAAGCCCGGGGTTAAGCTTACTTGGTGGTCATACAAGGGCCGGCCTTCTTGATCGAGATCGGCTTTTGTTGAACTTGTTCAAGACATTGGCTCTAGACGGTACGGACACTGGACAACCTGCACGAGAAGCACTTTGACCACACACAATGAAGATCGAGACACGTGTATTGAAGGATGAGACCCGGTCTGGTTCGTCTGCGAGGGCAGCACGACAGCAGGCGACGAAAGCGGCATCTACTATCGGCACTACACCAGTCACCGACGCGAGGAGGAAGAGTCCGGTAAGAAGGAGCACACAGCACGTTCCCCTGGGGGATAGTGGCGAGGTGGTGCTGGCGACGACGGTGATCCGTGCTCCCAGGGTATTGACTGCAGCTGCTGGCGGTGGAGACGGGAACGACTGTCGCGTTACCCGGGGTGATTTCAAAGTAGAAGATTGATTAATGACAAAGGAAATGCAAAGCTTGCTGCGAGGAGGCTACTCCTAGGGCTCTCCCTGTGCCTCCCATCGTGCTGCTGTTCATACAGTAGTAAACGCGTGCCGCCATCCACTGCGCACTCGTGGCTCGTGCCACAAGTGGCTGGATCTCCAGGACTTAGGCTTCTGCTCCGCTGACAGGTCCCGTGGCACGCAGCGAACGACGCCGTTGGCTGTGTGCTTGATGTTGAAGCTCGCTGAATCTCGAGCTTGAGCGTAATCAGGCGACAACGACGGAGATAACGACGACACGGAGGACTTCGGGCTGGAGGACGATGATGACCACGGCGATGGCCAGAGCGTGAACGACAACAAGGGTGTCCCTCCTGCTCAAGGAGGTGGCGACCAAGGAGGGAATCCTAGGTCCACACAACCGGCGCGTCAGCCAACGAGTCACCACTCAGGCAATGGTCGGGCCCCGTTGAAAGCGTCGGGCCGACCATTCAGCCGCCGCAGCTCCAGCCGATACAGTACGTGTTGGCGCCAACAGTGAGGAATTGGGATGACCCGTCACTCAAGATGAAGAGGGAAGGCTTGGACCTGACCAAGTTCAAAGGGCGTGACGGGAAGCAAACGCTGTCGTCATGGTTAACCCAATTGTCGCTTGCCATACGGAAGAGTGAAAACAGGTACGGAGGTACATGGACAACGAAAGACCTGTATCTGGAGGTCTCGGAGAAGCTCCAGGGTGAAGCAGCGACGTCGTTTCTCCGTTAGAGCAGTAACGCGCACCTGGAGGACGAGACATTGGAGAGCCTGATTCACTCGCTGAAGACCAAATACGGAATCACTTCGCACTGGAAGAGGTCATGTCGCGCATGCGGGAGCGGAAGCAGATGCCCGGTGAGCGGCTCTCCGACTTCGCGAGTGCGCTGATGGAACTGGGAGGCGACAAGAACATTGGAGACATTGGAGACGGCTGGTACGTTAGTTTCTTTATTAACGGGATGGATAACCAGGTCATGGCGCAATTTGTGAAGTCCAGGGAGCCGATAAACTTGATGGAGGCGACGCAAGGGGCGATCCAGATGAGAGGCGAGTATGGCGAGGGCTCACGGGTTGGCTGGAAGGAGGCGACACGTCATTCGAAGTACACGGGCCAGGTCAGGACGCTCGGGGGGGGGCAGAGAACAAGCACGTCCGAGGAGGCGGCACAGAGGTTGGTCACGCCAGTGGAAGTGGCGCGCGAGATGATACCGGTGTATCCGGCGCTAACGGGAAGTACAGACAAGCCGCTGAGGTACGACGCTGAAGGGCGTCCAGTGCCCAGCTCGGAGACTCCGATGGTTCCGACGCTGGCGTTGCCAGCGCCACCGCCCGACTACGCATGGAGCGCTCAGCCGGGAAGACCTGGAGAAACTGTGCGAATGACGGTGGTTCCTGTGGTAAAGGCGGAGCCCCAGCAAGCAATCTCACAGCCAGTGACACAAATGGCTCAGCAGGTTCATCTCCCGCAATATACCGTGCTCTATGTTCAACCTCAAGCGCCACTCCGCAGTAGCAGCAGTTCCAGCTGGTCGGCCAGTCCACTTTGTCGCTGAGACGGAACGGCTTGAAGTTTTGTACCTAGATCCCACGAACGCCAAATTGGAAGTCGAACACCCGGACTAGGATGCTGGGATGCGGTTTGAACAGCACCGCGGGGAGGGGAGGGGTGATTAACCCTTCCACGACATTAGACGGGGACGCACTTGATGGTTTGAAACTGTGACTTGGGCGTGCACGCGCCGCTGTGCGGAAGTCGGGGCAAACACAAACTTGGAGTTCCGGCTCCCCCTCGAAACACCGTCGTCGTCCTGGCCGTCATGCCGCTGGCGGATCATGTCGGTGTCTTGGCGTTGAGATGATTCACTCCGGATGGAAAGGAAGCTTTGAAGAAGATCAGGGCGGTCACGAAGAACGGCCGCGATTCTTTCGTTCTGTTGTCGATCAACCATGACCGCTGCACGAGCTGGCCGTTTGGTGACAGGTTGTTGAGCATCGTCAACAGCAACCCGTCGATAGCGCTCCCCCGAGGAGGAAGCTAGAGGGGTCGGTGCATGCAACGGTGAAGCAGATGCATCTAGCTCTGCAATACCACCTTCGTCATCACCGAGTTGATGATTGAACAGGCTGTTGCAAGGCTGTGGAGTGACTGCCAGCAGAGGTGTTAAGGCCGGATTGAGCCGAGCGGCGACAGAATGATTGTCCAACCGGCGCAGGAATTAGGTGCACGTTTCCACCCACAAGACAGGCGTAGCCAGTCGCTTGCTGCAGGGAGAGATCCCACGCACCGCCGGTCCACGGATCTATCCAGAAAAATATTGAGTCCTCGTTGGGTTAACAGCATCATCGACAATGCTTACGGGATGTCCTGGGACCCCAAGTGTACGTCCGCCCCTAGAATCCAGTTGAGCACCTCACCCTGAACTGCGTTCAGCTCAGGGAGATTGCTTCAAACAGAACTTCTTGGAACAACACGTCACTACTGGCACGACCTCCGTAACTTGCGACGCGCGCATCACTACTTCCTCGCTGATTAGCCACACAGTGATAGATTGGTCCTTCACAGCGATAACTTGACCATGTACAAAGTGATCGTTCATCATGAGAGCGACCGCGTGGCAGTTGCGAACCGTCACGAGCTGAACCCGCCTCTCTGGTTGACACCAAGTCGGCTTTGACGTTCACACGAGAGATGTCCAACGAGGTTTAATCGAGAGCCATTGTTCTGTCTCGCGGCCTTTGCGCAGGCCCGCGATCCTCTGCTGTTGGGCACCAGAGAGAATGTTTCAAACTGACATGTATTGAGTGCTTACAAATAACCTGGCCACTTCGATTCGCCTTCACTTCTCCTGAGGGCTCGTTGTGCCACTTGCTCAATATGAAAGCGCGTGGTATCGGTGCCGCTCTCTCACAACCACGGCTCCCGGACAACCCACGCTGAGATCCCAGCGATATCTTCGGTGAGATCTCACATCTCGTATCCCAGAACCCAGAACCTCGCCGAGGGTACCCCCGCGTAACCTTACCATTACGCGGGGGACACGAGCTCTGCTCCTGAGATGCTGATCAGCCATCAAGCATCGCATGGAATCGCGGCGTCGCATGTAGCATCAATGATAGCGCTCTCAAGCAGGGGGTGGGGGTCTGTCTGCAATATGAATAAGTTACATGCTCGGTAGTGGCTGCCTCCTTCAGGATAGCGGCACTTGTATCCTCGTTCAAACTGCACTCCAATCCAATCCAGAACGTTCTCTAACAGCGGCGTTAAGGGTCGTGCCGCAATCCAGGATGTGTCATCTGTCCACGGGACAGACAGCATTTGATCTTTCTCTGCAAATCCAGACTGTCATTGCACTTAGTCCAAACACTTCATGTTGCTAAGCTCTGCATCCTCTGTGGCGTCGAGGCATGGCGGGCCTCCTGAGGTTGGCCGCGCTACGGCCTCATCATCGTCGTGTGTATAGATGAATGCAAGCTTCTGAGAATTCTATGGGGCATACCGTATATCTGCAGATCACTTCCCCCCTCCATCTTGGAGCGGGAGCCCGGCTTTACATAACGGTCATTCTCGCGCCTGCGGCTCTCTTGGCGGCAGCGCGACAGGTCCGCGGCACTCGTGGAACCGCCGACGGGATGCTGTGTTGTCTCGACGAGGCAACCACATCCACCATGCGGCGTCGGTCTTGGTCATCGGTCTTTTCATCCAAGAACGCCTGGAGGAACACCAGGACGTCCTCGTGGACTGGCTCGGCTGGCTCCCACGAATCTTCAATCTCGTCGAGCTGAAACGACTTCACCAGGATCTCCCGGCGCTGCCTGTCCGGGCTGAGGCGACACGCGACGAGCTCTTGCGCCATGAATCGCCTGCTCTTCAAATTCTTCTTTGCGACCACGCTCCGCGTTTCGATAGAGCTGGAGTCGTGACACGTGACACGGCAAACGGTGCAATGAAGTCTTGCACCTCGAACGTATAGTCATTGCGCACCTGGACGATACGCGCCGGGCCTCGCCACAGAAGCGCCAGCTTGATGACCATACGGCCCGTGACCATCGCAACAAGCACGAAATCTCTTTTGCTGAACTTGGGCAAGGTTATACCCTTCTGTCTGACTACCCGCTCGCACGCAACACGCCTCTTTTTCTCGTTTGTGTCAGTCGTCTCTTGATGCATCCCATCAAGAGCAACGCGCACCGCTGTCAGATAGCGTTGCACTTCTTCATTGACCCATTCGACAGTGACAGCGATCCGTGGATGCAGAATACTCCGCAACTGCATCTCGCCAGGAGGCACCGTGAGTGCTGTCAACGGCGTTTTGCCTCCAAGTTGATCGGCTGGCATCGTATTCAACACGGCTTGAACGACGGGCAGCACGCGCGCACTATCACTGGCTCTAAGCTTTTTCTCTCTCAGCAGAGCCTTAACGCCCTTCAACACCTCGTGATTCACCACATCCACTGTTCCATTCGCCCACGGCGTGTAGGCGGTAGTGAAGTGGTGGTGCGCTCCAAGCGTACATTGCAGCCTCTCGATCTCTTGATTCTTGAAGTGGGCTCCCTGGTCAGAGTGCCACTGTCGAACTACGCCGAACCGCTCGAACCAGTCGACCATGCTCACACAGGCTTGGTCAGCTGTCACCTGAGCGCAGGCGACCAGCTCCACGTAGCCACTCATGCCATCATTTAACATCAACACGTACTTGTTCCCGTCATCGCCTTCCAGCATCATCAGAAAGTCGAAAATGAAGTAGCTGGTGGCCTTCAGTGTCTCACCAAAAAGCCGCGGAATCTTGTCGCCTGCCGTGATCATGCAGTACAGGCACTCGCTTCCGAACATGGCCACATCTGCCGCGAGCGTCTTCCAGTAGAACAGAACCGCGCCGCTAGCGCCGTCGCGGTGATCTTGGCACCTTGGTGTCCGCTGACCCCTGCATGTGCCACGACACACAGCCTCTGCTGCAGATCCGCTGCACCTTCAGGAATCCAGACTTGTCCCTCTGGGCGGATAGCGAGCTGGCGGTCGTCGTCCCGCTGAACGTCGGTGGGTTGATGGTCTTCAATTTGTTCTTGGAGACTCTTTATATCGGCCTCCGAGGGCCAGACGAGCTCCGGGTCTTCGAGGGGCGAAACGCGCTCGACCACGGCTAGACGCGTTACACGCACAACAGCTAGCTCGCCTTAGACGGTGGGGCCAGCACCCAGCGACTCAGAAGATCTCCCCAAGCGTTGGTTACTCATGGCACGTGCTCGATCACGTACAGGAAAGACGTCAGCGGCAGAGCCCAACGCTTTAGCCTGGTATCTCGCCACCGCACCATCCGCGCCATACGGACTAAAGATGTAGACCAGGTTGCGGTGATCAGTGTATAGATGGAATCCACCGGGTCGTAACAGCTGATACTCGCGTCGACGCGTCGCCTCAACAATCGCGAACGATTCCTTCTCGATCGTAGTCCATCGGCTGGCGGCTTCAACGAAGCGGCCGTTGAGAAACGCGAGAGACTGGTGGTTCTGACCAGCGAGTAGTAGTTGGACCTGACCAGGCTCAGCTGCGTCACTATAGCGCCCAGTCGTCTTGGCTGGCGTCCGTGTACTGGCGGACGTCCACCATTGGGCGCGGATAGGCCAGCGGCACCATGAGCACTAGCGCATCGCGTACAGACGTCAACCCAGCCTAGATCAGCAAATAGAAAAAGCGGCTGAGCATCGCCATCTTGTACGATCCAGAGGCCTTCGTGGCGTTCTCACGGACCGCGTACAGACGCGAGGTCAGCTGGTTGAGCTCTGGAATGCCCTGCCGTATCCACTTCACAGCACAGAGGAACTGTTGCAACTCGCCAGCAGTTCGGGGT
The DNA here is from genome assembly GCA_001712635.2 of Nothophytophthora sp. Chile5. Lineage (NCBI taxonomy): Eukaryota > Oomycota > Peronosporomycetes > Peronosporales > Peronosporaceae > Nothophytophthora > Nothophytophthora sp. Chile5. The sequence goes on from MBAC02000071.1 coordinate 8,513, forward strand.
GGTTTCATGTCCACCAATCTCTGAATTCTCTCGGGATCGTGTTTCACACCATAAGCAGAGATGATTATGCCGCACCACTTGACTTCAGTGGTGAAGGATTGATACTTCTTCGCATGCAGCTTCAACCCCAAGCACTCGCATCGCTCGGGCACCTGATCCAAGAGCTCGAGGAGCGTGTCCTCGTCTTGGGCGTAGACCAGGATGTCATCCAGCCACGTCAGTATTCCGTTGCCCAGTAGACCTTCGAAGATCTCTTCGACAACGCTATGACAGTACGCGACGGCGTCCGTCCCGTCCATTGGCACTCGTGTTGGCGTGTACATGCCCCGATGAGTCACGAGCATGAACAACTCCTGCGAATCCGGATGCAGCGGTAGCAGCCAGTAGCCGTGGAACCAGTCCAGTACAAAGAAGACAATCGCTCCTTTGGGTTCTTCAATCACGACCTCCAACTCCGGCATCGGCCATGGCATTGGCTCCGTGTGCGCATTGACCTCACGGGTGTCAACCGTCATCCGATGATCCGCTGATGGGTCCCAGTCTTGTTACTTCTTGCGAACAATCCGTGGAGCTGACGTCCAGCGTGAGCGGTGGTTCTTGTACAACCAACCCGTAATGTAGCAGTACGAACATGCGACGATCCAAGAACTCACGGTCGTTCAGTGGGTACCTACACTGCGAAGCTTTCGTCGGCCTCGCGCCAGGTTCCAGTCGCACCTGCATCGGTGCAACTCGGACGGGTGGATCGTGCCCGAACTAGACACGAAAGCAATCGGCTCGCAGACGCAGGGTTGCCTTCAGTTTTGTGTTCCCCTCCACCTTGAGTTCCCTTTTGCTGGCGATCTCGAACTTCCGTTCTAAGATCTCGCTCACGTCGTTCATGGCCTGCGGGTCCCTCTTGGGTGACGCTTCGCGTGTCTCGTAACGCTCGACATCGATCGCGTCCAAGGGCGGCGCATCCAGGACAGTCGCTTGAAGACGGCAGACACGCTGAAATGCCGTCGGCTCGACTTGGGTCTCGGCTCTTAGCTCGTCAGTTCCCGTGAACTCCCATTCTATCTGAACGCCACGCGCGCGGGATAACAACTCATCCATCGAGTAGTCCAATATCTTCGTGATCGGTCGGTCGAGCGTTAGGCCGAGCTGGTTGTTCGACTCCGTCACACGACACTGCAGATTCAACAGCATTAGCGGACCTGCTGACGTCGTCAACGCGACTTCCCGGAACGTCGCCATGCGCGACACGACGAGCATCTTACCGTCGATCGGCATGAGAGAGCGCGGCTCGATTGCCGCGACTGACACTGGCGTATCAGCCAGTTCGAGGGCGTCCAGAACTCCACGCGCAACGAGCGACGTATCAGCTCCCGAGTCAAGCTGCAAAGCGTGCACGGCTAAATCACCAGCGTTGGCGTCAGTTATGCCACGATCTGTCGTGTCACTGGTCGTCGCCGCATCCGTACCGTGTGACGTCGCTCCCTTACGCGCCCTGCGTTGACCGGCTTCGTCGCATCTCGACGCGTACGCAACGCTTGCAGAAGCTGTGCAGCCTCTCCCGGCTGCACATTCGGGCTGTCTCGCACTTGATGTTCGGTGGACTGGCACTTGAGGCAGGCGCCATGACCGCGAGTCGTCGGCGTCGCTGCGCCAGCGGCAGGACTATTATCATTTGGCGCTCCGCGGCGTCCTCTGCCACGGCTGCCGCCGAGGTTGCCTTGACCACCACTTGCATTCTCGGCAATCATCCCCTGCGCCACTCCCACCGTTTCGGCCGCCTCCCTGACCTCTGCGGCCACCTTGCTGCTGGTTCCCCCCACGACCACTACCACCTTGCTGCTTGTTACCGCTGCCCGTGCTCTGGACGGTGTTCCCTCACGTCATGAATGCCGTCATGAACCCAGTAACCCATGCGCAGAAGGGAGCGACTTTGCTCTTGAATCTATTGTCCTCCTTGAGCGTCAGGCGGGTGACGATCGAGTCACTGAAGCTAGCCTGGACGAGTGCCTTCGCTAGGTACCCGACCAAACGGCTCTGCGCGTGCTCGAACACGACATCCGTAATGTTGAAGCGGTCACGAACCGCCTCCATGTCTGCCTGTAGCTTCATCGTGTGACTATCAGGCTCAGGCCACTGAGTTTCCATCTGAAGCTTCTTCATAGCTTCGTCCACCAGCGAATATTTCACGTGCAACGGCGCGTTCGCCTGCTTGACGTAGTGGATCCACTGGAACTACGTGGTCTCGTTCGAAGGGCACGCGAACGCATAACATGCGGTCATACGTTTGGTTTGGCTCTCCACGCACGCACCAACCGGTATGGCAAATGCGCCGCACCACTGCGTCTGCAGTGCGTTGGTCGCTGAGAGATACGTTTCGTAGCGGCGCATGGAGTCCCGCTGGTCTTGCATCGCACGTTCTTCAAAGAGCGGGCGCTGCCACTACGCGCAGCAAGCCGTGCACCGGACTCTCAGTCGTCATCTCTTCGTCCCTCATGTCGCTGCCTGGCTCGCTGGCCTCGAACGGATTCGGGATCTGCCGCCGCAGACCCGGAGAATACGGGGACGCTTGCGCCCAGCACTGGACAGCTGCATCGCGGCGTCACGCGCCGCAAGGCTATCGATTGAGGTCTCTCCATCCGCCATCTTGTCACGCGTAGCCCTTGTACGCGGAGTCTGAACCCTGTACGAGACAGGTCCAGCTAAATTAACTAAAGTCGACTCTGATCCTTCTCTGCAACTCCAGACTGTCATTGCACTTAGACCAAACACTTCATGTTGCTAAGCTCTGCACCCTCTGTGGTGTCGAGGTGTGGTGGCCCCCCTGGGGTTGGCCTCGCCACAGCCTCACGATCGTCGTGTGTATAGATGTATACACATTTCTGAGGATTCTCTGGGGCATACCGTATACTTGATCCGACTTCCTGAACTTTATTTTATTTTACAAAATTTGCTAAAGTATCACGCCAAGTTGAAATTTTGCATTAACCAGAAAGATCGGCGTAAGGGTGGATGCGATGGCGATGGCGACGACCCCCCTCTCCTCCCTCTTGGAACGAAGGGGCAGAGAGGGGGGTCGTCGCCATCGCCAAGAGGCAGGCAGCTTGGGAGATAGATCTCCTCCCCTCATTTCTGAATCCGCCTGGCGCTCGACATCCCGTCCAAATCTTGCAAGACCAAGGCCCCTCCCTCCCTGCTAGCATGAAGGCCACGCCGGTGAAGCAGTAT
>MBAC02000075.1:0-49469 GCA_001712635.2 Nothophytophthora sp. Chile5
AAGCGGGCTGGCACAGCGATGCGTGGGGCGATCTCACCTGAACACACTATCGAATACTGCAATCAACCGATCGTCTTCGTTATCCTTATTTCCTTTTCTCCGCCAGCGGAAGAACCCTCGTGATCACCCAATCATAGCAGACATTGAACAATCCATTATATCCAATCAACGCACTCGATATGAAAGTATGGCTTTATTTTCGCCTCAACACGAAGTCAACGAAGATGGCCGAATCGATACCTCGGGACCGGCGAGGGCGAACTATTAGCGAGTCCACGGGCACCGCACCACCACAGATGCTAGTCCTAGCGGTCGTGCGCCTTCACCAGCAGCAGCAGCAGGGGGACCATTCTCGAGGGTCTGGTAGCAGCGATGAGAAGCGTCCAGATGAGGAGACACAGGACTCGGTGGAATTCGCGTTGCCACCGCTTGGCAGCGAAGACGCCGCGGTGACGTGCGCCGATCTGCTGCGTTGTGCGCGAAAACTTGCTGCGTCGTCTACCGGTACGATCTCCGCAAGCTGCAGCGGCGGTGGCTTGACCTTTGGTTTTGAAGCCAACGACGAGTGGCAAGGCGAAGATGCCGAAGATGTCGAAGACGAAGATGAAGAAGGCGAAGAGATCTTTAGTCGGGAGATGCGTGGAGTTGACACCGATCCACAGCATGCCGGTGTGTTCTTCTGTCTAAGTAGCAAAAACGATGAGAAGGCAGCATTAGGGATCGCCTTTGGGGACCCACGGGCGTCCACTCGGCGGCGACAGCAGACGCGCTTCCTCGTGCTGCTACTGCCTACAAAGTCAAGATCGCTGCAAGTGTGTGGAACCGTACGAGCGCGACTGAAACGTGCATCCGCCGCCTTCTTCCAGGAGACCACACGATATGACGACTGCACGGCATTGACCCAGTTCTATCAGGAGTTGGGGGAGCGGCAGCTCTCGGTCAATGGCTTCCTGCCTATGGCAGTTCTCGTACGTCATTTTGGAGGCACGGATGTGATCGCGATATTGAGAGCGTTGTTGCTGGAAGGCCGGGTAGTGTGCTATTCAACCGCAGCCAGCGTGGCCTCCGCTGCGGTGATGGCATTGCTCGCCATGTTACCCCCGCAACTAGGACAACTACTGCTCCAAGAGCGCAGCAAGGGGTTCGTGGTGCAGCCGTGCGCATCGCTATTATCGGGTGAAGAGGCATTCACGGACACCGGTGGGTTTTTATTGGGCACCAGCAACCCGCTCCTCCTTAAACGTGAAGATGCGAGACTCGATCTCGTCCTGGATCTGGATTCACGACATGTCACGGCGCATTCGACAGCGACCAGTGAACGCGCTTTCGCCTTTGGCTCGAATACGTCGGAATTGGCGGACCACTTGACGCGGCGGTTCACAGATCCAGTCACGCCCATGCAGATGCTGGTCACGGGTCAACGGGCTCGAGACAACGAATGGGTGCTCACGCAGTGCCACTCGTTCTTTAAGGAGTTGCTGGATGATGAAGTGGTCGCGTGTTTGAGTGCTGAAAACGGAGAGGGTGGTGATAGAGGTATGGAGGTGACGTCCAGCATAGGCGATCTGTTTCCGACATCGTTTCGCTCGATGCTGGAGGAGATTGCAGCCCCAGTGCTCTCCTTTGGACACGTGAGCGATGACGAGGCTCCTAACCCGCGCAGTGCGTTCTGCGCTGACTACGGATGGAGTTGGACCCAGGCCTGGCAGGCTACAGACAACTACATGATCTGGATGGAGCAGGAGCTTCAGCAGCGACGGCGTGCAAGTCGTGGCAACTCTAATGCACCGCCTCGAACACTTAAACCGCCGCCTCAACAAGGTCACGCCACGTACATTTACGCTAACGGGGACAAGTACGACGGCGACTTTATGAGTGGGAAACGCGCGGGATTCGGGATCTACGTGGAGCGTGCGACGGGCAACCAATACGATGGCACATGGCTCGCTGACGAGCGGCATGGGAAGGGGTTACTGATCTCAGCAGCCAGTGGAGGGTACATCTATGATGGCGAATGGGTCCATGACGTGCGCTGTGGACAGGGGCACAGTGCAAGGCGGGGTGGTAGCGGCGCTGGAGGCGGCGAGAGTTACACGGGGAAGTGGCGCGCCAACCGGTTCCACGGACGAGGCATTTACGTGAGTAGTGAAGGTGACGTGTACGACGGGGAATGGCGCAGTGGCGTGAGACATGGCGCTGGCAAACTCACCATCGCAAAGCCGGGAAAGATCAAGCCTGGCGAGCTAGGAGGTCTGGTGCAGTATGTTGGTGAGTGGGTGAACGGCAAATTCCACGGTATGGGGTCGTGTCAATTTGCAGATGGCTCCGGATATTCAGGTGCTTTCCGAGAAGGCCGACGTCATGGCAATGGTGTGTTTGTATCATCCTCAGGCGACCAATACGATGGTCAATGGTGGCAAGGTCTGCGCCATGGCCAAGGCACTGCCTTTTCAAAGACCTCGGGCACGACCCGTGAAGGCACGTGGAAGCGCAGCGTTGAGGTCAGTGACGGTGAATGGCTCATTACATTCGCCAATGGCGATAAGTATGCAGGTGCATGTCGCCGCGGCCGGCCATGGGGGAAGGGCACATGCAAGTTCGCCAACGGTGCTGCACATACGGGCGAGTGGGTCGACGGTTTACGTGAAGGCCGTGGTGTGTGTGCCAACCCGGATGGGTCGATTCTTGAGGGCGAGTGGCAACACAGTGTGTTCGTAAAGACTGTGCGTTCGCCATCACGTTTTGTCGACATTTCACTGGTTTCAAGCAGTCCGCCATTGTCGTCCTCGCTTTCGCTATCAAGGCTCGAGGTACCGGACGCAGCCGCCGAGGCTCTTCCACACCCAATAAGCGGCTCGAATCGGCACGTGTACCCCAATGGTGACGTGTATGAGGGGGAGTTTAAACTGGGTTTGCGTGACGGCTTTGGCGTTTTCACCGAGAGAGCCACTGGGAATTCGTATGAAGGCCAATGGGTACAAAATGTACGTCATGGAAATGGGGTGCTGACCTCCGGAGTCAAGGATTTTATCTACGATGGAGCTTGGGAAAACGACGAGCGCTGTGGATACGGCCACTGTGTGATCAGTGGCGGGCGGGAGACGTATGCCGGACAGTGGCAAGCCAACGCTTTCCACGGATTGGGGAAGTATACAGATGCGGAGGGAAGTATCTACGACGGGGAGTTCGTGCATGGCAAGAAGCATGGGGTAGGCAAACTGCTGTCCCCTTTACCAGGCGGACACACGCAATCACTCGATCAACAGCATGCTGAGCGATACTCCGGCGAGTGGCGAGAAGGCAATCGCGAGGGATTGGGCGATGAAACCTTTGCAGATGGATCGCAGTACTCGGGGCAATGGAAGGACGATCTGCAAGAGGGTGAAGGCACCTTCACGTCGGCTCAGGGAGATCGGTATGTAGGTCAGTGGCACTTGGGATATCGCGAGGGAGCAGGTGTACTCACTGTTGTGAGTTCGGGCGTGACGAAAGAAGGCCAATGGTGTGGCGATGAACCCGTGGACGGTGAGTGGACCATCACGTTTTCGGATGGGAGCAAATTTATGGGAGAATGTGTGGGCGGACGGCCACATGGCCGCGGACTCTGCAAGTACGCCGGTGGCGATCTCTATGACGGAATGTGGGTCGACGGCAAGCGGCAAGGCACCGGATCCGGCTTTTTCGCCAACGGCGAGAGCTTTGTGGGTCAATGGGAGAACAACCACATCGCTCTTAGCGGCCAGGGCAAGCTCACGCTTGCGGATGGAACCGAACATGTGTATGCGAACTGACGACCGCTATTGCAGCACTCTCGTCGGTGCTGTCAATGTTTCCCCCGTTCTTTCAACATAGCGTCAAGCCAGACTTGCAACTGTATGATAGCATCTCGGCGGTTGCTGACTCCACTGCGCTGAGCTTCGCCTTGAACTGGGACTCTCGGGTTTCGTGGGCTTTCATTCTCCAGCAGCAAGGGTAGTCAGTACTCCAGTCAAACTTGAGAGACAGCTTGAGAGACAGCTTGAGAATAGTGCAGTGGGTGTTTGGGTTACACGTATCGTTTGCGACTGTATGATACCGGGAGGGGGTACGCGGCATCCATTGTTCGTGAAGTTGAAGCGAGGCAGCACCACAGATCTCGGCTCATCGTTGTGTAGCCATTCAGAAAGGAGTTCAGTACGGTACGGAACCGCACACACTCGGCGTAACCCTACTGGCGCAAGCGCACCTCAGCGTATCCCATCAAATCAGTGCGATTGGTGTGAAAATCGTAACCGCACCCATTATTTCCTCCAATCCTTCGTAACTATATCCATGATATTAAAATAACCCCGCCTGATTCGTGGAAACGCAGCTTGAAGTTTGATTTATAGCATATTCATTCGTCAAAATTCGAGAGGATTTCACGTACCCCTCAATCGTAAAGGCGAGAGACGGCGGAAAGAAAGCAGAGCGCATTTTGCTTCGTCGCTTCACAAAGACGCTTGACCTTGATTCTGCGCGGATGCGATAAGTGTCCTCGATCATGGAAGCTTTACGCGTAGAAGAGACCCCTTCCAGTGCTGTCACTTCAGAGGCATCATGTCAAGACGCGTGCGCATCCAGCCATGCCAGTGCGCCATCTATAGCCCCCGTACAGCCCGAGCAATCGCGTCACGAAGCCGATCACGTGCCGGCAGAAGATGCCCCCAATAGTCGTCGTCGTGCGAGCAGCTCTACGTCTGCTAGCGAGCGCGCGCGCGGTCTTCTGCGGGCCCAGTTGGACCGCGAGATGCGCAAGCGACGACCTGACCACTTCGTCCTGGGCGTAACGTGTCGTTCGCTCGGTGGTGTGCCATCTGAACTGCGATCCCGAGTATGGAAGGAGCTGCTGGGCGTGGCACGTAGCGAGCGACTGTGTTTGGACCAGAGCATTCTGCGTGTGGAGGAAGATCTGGCCAATCAGCGCGTGATCTCCGCCGACGCGTCACGTACCCGCGGCAACGAGCTGCGGTTCCAGCAGCCCGAGACGGTGGAGCTGGTCACAAAGCTACTCACTTACTACTGCAAGTGCCGCAGCATCCGCTACAAGCAGGGCATGAACGAGGTATTGGCGCCGTTCCTGTTGCTCACAGAAGAGCGTGAAGACAGTGACGAGCCCGTGCCGTTGGCTGAAGGCGTGGTGTTCCAGTGCTTCTACGCACTCATCGACCGATTCCTCCCCCACGTGTTCGCCGATCGCGAATTCCGATCGCTACAGTGTTCCTTCCAGTTATACCGCCTGCTTATGCTGTATCACGACCCAGAGCTCTGCCATTTCCTGGACCAGCACGACATGACGCCCGAGCTGTATGTGACGCCGTGGTTCATGACGCTCTTCGCGCGGTCACTACCTCCCGAGTTCGTCTTCTACCTCTGGGACTTCTTCCTGCTTGAGGAAGATCCGTTTCTGCTGCATTTCGTGGCTTACGCTCTAGTTGCGGCTCATCGCGACCGTATTTTCCAAGCAGACATCGCCATGTTGCCACAAGTACTCAGTTCGCTCACGTTTGCCACCCGGGATGAGCTGGAGCAAGCGTGTTCCAGTGCTTTAGCGCTCTCGGACGCCACGCCACGGTCTTTCAAGCGGGATCTGTACTCGGTCTGCTACGGCGGCTTCTCGGACGCCATGGCGCCGTTCCTGGAGCAGTTATACGCGTGTTCAAGCCTCCAAGTGTACCCTGACGAGCTGGTGCGTAACCTGTTGGATCGTTTGGCCTCCAAGGCCAAGGAAAAGCACGCCCCGGTATTGGCTCCGGCCGCGCCAGTTGTCCAGCAGCTCACGAGTGTTGAAGACGCGCTGAATCCGCTGCTTTCTCCCAAATCGGATGGAGCAACGCATGTGTTCTCCTTGGAGCATGAGGAGGACGACGAGACGGCCGCATTGAGCTTCATCGTACTGGACTGCAGACCGGTGGAACAATTCCACGAATGCCATCTGAGTCTGTCGTATCATGTCGACCCAGACATCGTGGCGCGACCAGATGCTCTTGATGCACTTATGAAAGGCTTCGCGCGGATGAAAGGCTGCCATTTCTGCTTTGTGGGGCCCTCGGTGGCCACTACTCCGGTTCTCACCCGGTCCTCCTCCAATAACATCGCGCTGAACACCATCGCGCGCTTGGCACGTGGCATTTCCAGCGAGAAATCGCAGCTTCAACAGTCACAAGAGCCCGTCGACAAGCCCCTCGAAGTGTCTGTGGCTTCTGAGGTGGCTGGAGAGGTGCCCCCATCTTCGTCGCCATTGACTCCCGTGGCTTTGACGCGGAAGCAGAGTCCTGGAGAACCTGGAGCGCTTGCCGGCGAGATTGGCAGTAGCGGTGCACCCAAAGTGCATCCGGAACACCTGTCTGTAACGAGACTGGTGTTGATGTTCCTGCAAAAGGGATTCGAGCATGTCAGTCGCCTGGACGGCGGCTTTGACGAACTAAAGCAGACTATCCAAGCCATGGACACGTTCTCCCAAGATCAACTGCTTGTGGCGTCGCCAGCGTCGGCACTGAGCACGGAACAGGTGTCTCCGCCTGATCCAGCAACGACCTCGTCGAGCGGAGGCTTCAATTTGTTCGCGAAGATGGGGTTGAGTCGGTCGCGTGCTCCGTCCCAAGATGACTACGCGAGTGAAGGCAGCGGTAGTACACAGACTGATTCATCCGACGCCAGTAGTGCATATACCAACTCAAGTACAAGCGCCAAGTCGACGATGTCAGCTCCAAGTAGCAGCACGGAGCTCATGAAACGAACGAAATCAGCGAAAGCGAAGAGCTCGACGAGCTCAGCGGTGTCTTCGCTGTCACATCGACTGATGCTGTTGAAAGCTGCTGCCAAGGATGTCGTTTCCTCGACGACCTCAAGCGGAGCGTTCCGAGGGAACAACAGCATCCAGCTCTCGCCAGCAGATGTGGCTGAGGCGGTAGACGACATTGCCGAAGAGCGGCGTCTCGCAGGCGAAGAAGAGTGGGTGGAGGTCTGCGTGAAGACACGTGAAGCACTAGAGAAGAGCAACGAGACGCTCAAAGACGTGGTGCTGGAGCCTGGTCCCATCGGAATTTTGTTTCAAAAGTCGCGTTCGTCCAAAACGTTCCAGGCCGTCGTGGACAACGTCATTGCGGAGAGTCAAGCGGCCGCTAGCGGCCAGATCAAGACGGGCGATCTGCTCGTTGCGATCAACGGCGAGAGTCTAGCGGACGTCCCGTTCCTGAGCGTCATCGAGCTCGTCATCGAGGCTTCTCGGCCTGTGGTGTTGCGTTTCTTGAGTCCATTACCGCGGAAAATGGCCAAGAATAAGGACGACGAGACTTTCGATGCGATTTCCATCCCACCGCTGGCTCCGACGCTCGTGAGCGCGACGCGTCACTCTATGTGCATCACATGGGACAAGCTATCGACGTCGGCAGTGGCTCGGTACCAGTTGCAGTTCGCCCGACAATCGGGAGATGAGTTTAACCCGTGGAATCCAGTCACAATGAAGCAGGAAGGAACGACCGCCGAGGTGGATACGACTGGGGTGACGACTCACACGAACGGCACGATGGTCGGACTGGACCCAGGCGAGTCCCTCGTGTTTCGAGTGCGTTGCGGGGATGGCCAGCGATGGGGACCTTACAGCTTATCAAGCGGCTCCATGAACACGCTGGATACTCACACTGCTGGCGCTTCCAAGTTCACTTCGGGCGATGTGACGCCGACCTCAATGGGCGGGGAAGGGATCGCGACGGCCGTGTTCCTGCCTGGCGTCTGTCCGGAGTTTGTGGAGCGCGGTCGCTTCTTCTTCCGTGTGCTTCTTGCCCTTCGCGCCCGTCGACGACCCGAATTCGACGCCGAAAAGTTGGACATTGTGCTGGAGAAAGGCTTGATCATCCAATGTTGCGAACGACTTGTATGTCCAGGCACGAACCAGATCTTCGTGCGGCTTTCTCCTGACGGCAATGACGATCAAGGTGACCAAAGACGAGGGTATGAAGGCCAAGATGGTGAGTTGATGCTGCTCCGTAACGGCCAGAGGGAAGCGGACGACGATGCGGACGGCGTTTGGGCCTTTGAGAACACGCCAGACGGCGAGGTGGTGCTGGAACGTCTTCCAGAATCGACTCTCGAAGATCTAGCGCCTTCATCTGTGCCACTACAAGAGCAAGCCAAGTCCATGGTGACTTCGTTCTTAACTGCCCGAGGTATCAAACCGCCCAACGTTATCATCGACGGACTCAGTGAGACCGTCAACACCAATAGTGGCGGTGTGATCGGCTCCTTGGCCTCCAGTACCTCCAGTACTAGCAGCAATGGAGGCAACGCTGTCACTGTATCGCCTGCTCCTGTGGCGCCACGCATTTTGCAAGTGTTTCCAGCCTCAAGTTCGGAGATCGTCGTGACGTGGGACCCGGTGAACGATATGGGCGTGACGAAGTACCAGATCCAGTACGCGAAAGACCGCTTGGCCGCCATGTGGTGGACTGTGAAGGTCGACATTGACGCTGACACGCTCAAGTACACGGTCACAGACCTGCAGCCCAACATGGCCTACCTCTTCCGGCTTCGCAATGGCACAGAAGACAGTGGCTGGGGTCCGTATAGCGACTCCAGTGCAAGTTGTCGTACACTTGCAAGCGGGAATGGCTCGGCGAACAACTCGTCCAGCGACGAAGACAACGAAGCGGTTACTACAAGAACCGCCAGCAATGACGGGAAGATGCGGCCGTCGATAGCAGCCATGTTCTCGGCTCCTCATAGCACGCCGCTGCGTACCGGTAGTACGATTTTGGACAAAGCTGTGGCTGTAGCCTCACGTCTAAGACGGCGGTCACATTCGTCCAACAATCCGCAACTGGAAGCGGAGGCCAAAGGAGCAGTGGAAACTACGGCTGACGGCGATGAAGACACGGAAAGCCACGAAATCAGTGGGAAAGAGGACGTTGAGCCACCCTCGCCCAGATACGTGAACCTGGCGAGCTGGAAAACCTCGTCGAGTGAGGCGCACAAGGACTTCCGCTTCTACCGAGCAGTCAAGTACGAAGAGCAGAGGGAGGGAGGAGAGCTGGCGTTGACCCGCGTTGGCGAGCGAGAGCTGGTGGTCACACCGTCCGTGCTGCTGCTGCTGAATGTATGGGAAGCTCCACGCGAAGGCTTCGCGTTGGTGGAAGACTGGCGCCCTTTGAGATCGCTGATGAAGGTGGCAGCACAGGAGGAACTGGAAAACTCGCTCGTGTTCCATTTCAAGGTATGTTAGGAGCTGCTGAGAATGGGCGTGGCGTGCGTGTGTGGCTTTGATGCTAACAGCCATGTGCTCCTCCAATTGATGGACTTTGTAGCAAGGCGAGAAGGCCTCTCCGGTTTCTGGTACTACAACACCAGCGAGCGAGCGCCTGGTCGTGGTGGTGGACGAGGCTGTGGTCTGTGCTGGCGTCGTGGAAGAGTACTCGAACGCGAGGAAATGAAGAGTGCACGTGTATATACAAGTGGTCAAGAGTGGGAAAGGTGAGCATCGAAGGCGCGGTACGCTCTTGTCTATCGTTCCTGGCGGCTCCCTCTTCGCTGAAAACAATGCGATCGATGCACAGTAATACTACTAATTTGGCACCTACGCTTTTAACGGGCAACACACAGACCCCGATATTCGCTTCCAACACTGGCGTGTGCCTTACGGTTATTTTCTAGACAAACGGCACCACTTCAGCCAACTATTGCTAACATTTGTTGCTTGTAGACGTGGCGTATTACTAAGTGGAGGAGGCCACTGCGTCAGCTTCGTTGTTGGGGCTGTTTGGCGTCGATCGGAGGCTTTGAAGAGCCAATAGCGTGTGTGTGACTTGGCGTTGGAACTTGAGTCTCGTGGGCGCCAGGCGAACGCACTTGCGGAAAAAGACCAGCGCCGACCAATAATCGTGCGTTCTCAAGTTCGTCAGCTACCAGAATATCCAGCCAGGCCCAGCAACAACAGCATTCCAAGACAAGAAAGTGAGCATAACGTATCGGGTATGAGTGCTAGATTTGGAGACAGACTGGCGATCGTTACCGCAAGGAGGTAGAAGACGCCCACGTCGGCACTGGAGCTGCTATCGCCGTGAGATTCTTCATTCCAAAGTGCCAACACCTCGAGGACGTGATCGTACGCTTCCAGTTCTGTCAAGAGCAACAGTAAAATGTGAGTGGCTGAGTGACTAGTCGGGCCCAAGCTCTGACGCTGATTGTATGGGCTGTCACATGCAGACCCACCGTAGAACCACCGCGCGAGCTGCAGTCGGATTCCAGTCGAGTTCACATCAGTCTCGACCCGCTGTTCCATGGCGTAAAACGTCTGCCAGCACTTGATTCCAGTATCGACAAGCCGTCTCTGATAGTGCTGGACTCGCTCCGGCTTGGCTGCAGCCCGCTGTCTTCGCCATCGACTCAGTAGCCCCCAGTGGAGCACGTCGAAGAGGTCGAAGTCCCAGCCAGTCTGCGCCAACAGCGCCAGCAATGTGTCCGTGGAGAAGCAGCGCGCGCCATCGTCGAAGCTCATCATTCCCCATAGCAGATCGCAGTCTCCTGGCGTGAAACTCTCGAATTGCTGTCGGAAACTCGTGTGCAAGGCCTCTGCCACTGAGGTCAGCGGCTCGACTGTGGCGTAGAAGACGTCAAACGTGTCGCTGGCAGGTGCTGACGCCACTTGAGCACGCGTCGATCTGCCACCTGCGCTGCTATTGAGAGACTCGAAGAACAATTGAAGGATCTCGAAGTCGACCGGTAGACAGAAGCAATCCGGATGCGGCGACAACTGCGGGAGCTCCAGACCGATGCGAGCGCCAGTTGTGGTGATGAAGGCGCTAGAGATCTCGTCATGGAAGGAAAAGCGCGCGTCTCCGGCCAGAATTGCGATCGGGAACGGTTGCTCGGATCCGTCGTCTCCATTAACAAGTGTCAAAAGGAACTGCAGCGCTTCCACGGGGAACACGACCAAGCCACTCGTCTGTATCGATGAGGAAGACGTCGACTCTGTCTGGAAGCGATCCAGCACTTGCAACAGCGTCGCATTGAGCTGCTTGTTCTCGTAAATAGGCTGCATCTTTGGCTCCGGAACGACGTGGAGCTGGACTTCCATATCGGCGATGCTTGAGGTTTCTCGATCAAGCAACGCTTCGTATAGCGCGTAGTCACCTTCCGAGCTACCGCCATCATTTGCTGTCAGTGTTGGAGCATGCTGGGGCCGAGAAGCCACCGCAAACACGTCGGAGCGCAGCGAATCCAGGAAGTAATTGCCCAGGAGCATCACGGGGCCGTCGCTACCGACTCGCCACTCGCGTTGCGAGTGCTCCAGCATCAGCGTCTTCTTCGACTTGGAGCTGGAAGGATCTCCATGTACGAAGGAGTGAGTATCAAAGCGGGCAAAATCCAACTGACCGCGCTCCAGGAACGGACGGAAGCACGACATCTGTCGTCGTGAAGCCAGCACTTGGTCACTCAGGTCACTCCCCACCACCAATGGCACTAACCCGCGTCGTCGGAACTCGCTTTCGGCCTCCACAAGCCCCACAAAGTGCAGCATGAAGGCGTGCAGGAACTTGCACGAGCCACTAGCAGCTTCCCATACGAAGCAATTGGGGGTAGTGAGGTCGCTAGAAGAAAACGGGGAGATGGAGATGGCAGAGCTCAGCAAGAAATCCACGGCGATGCCTGCAAAAACGCAAGCCAAACAACAGACACCGCTCAATCGCCGGTGTGAATGGAGAAGAAAGCACGAGAAGATACGTACGAGCGTAGGATGCTGCGAGGAAGGAGCTGCTGGAGACGCCGAAGGGGATGGCGCCGGAGCTCCATGCGCGAATGCCTTGCTCTTGGTAGAAGCGTTTCTGCGTCTCCCACAATTGGCATCCCGAGAGTCTTGAGAGCTGTGGCGAGGCTGCTAATGCACGAGATGGCGTCCCGTTAAGAGACAGGAGCGATGCCTGCCTTCGCTCATAATGAGAGGCAGTAGACGGCACTGCTGCTGTTAAAGGTGGGTCGAGCTCCTTCCAGAGCTGTGCTTCCCGCTGCTGTAAGGCCTGGAGCTCACGGCGAACGCGAGATTGAGGAATCAATTGCGTCTGCCGTCGGAGCTTCTTCTCGCAAGCTTGAACAAGTTGTGGGTGGAAGTGACTCCATCGCAGTACTAACAACAGAAGCTGGAAGGGAAGTTGGGCCATGGACGAGAACATTGCCGCTTGCCTCGCTCCATCGACGCGGTAGTTCTCATCAGACGACGACGTGGCTCGATCAATAGACGACACGAGGTCCAGCACGAAGCGCCAGCCGCATTGCTCGTGAAGGCGCTCCAATGGTTGAGCGAGGAACTTCAAGCTGCTTTGTTGGTCGTTACATTCGGCATTGAATGATTGGAGATGATAGGAGGACCCAGCAGTCGAGTCCCATCCAGACTCTCCATCGGCAGTCAGACCTAGTAGTCGACGCGGATTGTGCAGTACAAGTAGCACTAGCCGTCGCTCTGCGTCATGGAGATCCGCAACGGCCTCGACAATAGCGTGAAGCTGCGATGAGGCCAAGCTGTCGAGGCATGGCGCGTAGATGATGAGAAGCATCCCAGCACTGAGGTCAGTCCGGTCGTTGGGGTCCACACGACTGGCCGCCCACTGCCGTAAAGCCTCCACGTCATTCACATGCGTGGTGCCCTCCTCCCCGCCTGTAACGCCATCGAACGGACACAGGAAGGCGTTGACAAGACGCACGACACCTTGGTGAGCGCCGATGACAACCGTTTCGCCGAAGGACAGCAGCGCGTAGTCGACCACATCGCGCCGCGTCACAGCGCGCTCCACCACGTGAGCCAGCGCCTCGGCCAGCCAGCACTGCGTCAACTCGTCGCGCAGCGTCGTCATGTCCATCCGACGAGGAAGACCACCGTGCAGCACAGACGAGACCTTGACCTGGACAGTTCGCTTCGTGTTCCGTGATAGGGTGGATGGGAGACGGCCGACCGGACTGTCGCTCGCCGAAATGGATGGCGCGCACGCCACATGGGTCCGTTCCATACGTACAGGTGTATCCGTTTTTATAAGAGCGACTGATTGATTGGCGGCAGTTGAAGACGCGGAAAAGATCGAAACGACGGCAAATCGCCATCGGACAAGAAAGGGATCTGCTCTATTACGTTCTTGTCGACGTCAGGGCTTCTGTATAGGGCGGTGGCATGTGATTCGATTCCTACAGAACAGGGAGAAAGCCCTCACGCTTGCTGCTTCTTGCTGCTGGGCGGTAGCAGCCGCAGCACTGCATGGGAAGTGGTGCCGCCCGTCGCGTCGGCGTCTTCGGCCACGAGCTCGCGCCGCGCCTCGGCGAGTTGCTCCAGCTCGCCCTGGATCTGCGCCAGCTCGTTGTGCGCCGCCCGGAACAGCGACTTGGCCTGCAGTTTGGGCGCCGTGCTCACCGGTGCGGCCCGCGGGCGCTTGAGCGTCCCCTCCGTGTCTCCGTCCGGGCTCTTCTTGCTGGCCGCCATGGACAGCGCTTCGGCCTTTGAATGCTTGGTTGGGAAGTGTCGATTGCCTTTCCAGGGCTGATACGTCACACTTGTGTCCCGTTCAAAGTGTCCTATATCCAGGCGAAATGAAGCAACTCAAAAACAATCGTCTGATAACGGACAATATAAACTGGACGTATTGATGCATTTCGCCGTTGAGCTCCTCGAGGAGAAAGGCGGCAGGAGAATGTATCAAGCCGCTATGGCTAGGCCTTCCGCTGCTACTTGCGCTGCCTGTAGGCCTCTCTCTAACCACTTCTAGTACAGGCCTAGCGCCTGTGGTGACAGCGGAGCTGCTGGCTGCATTGGCTGCCCACTCTTCTCTCCTTCACGTCGCTAGTATTGCGCCATGCTCGCACTGGACGACGAGCTGGCGCCGCCCACCAGCAGCAAAAGCGGCTACTACTACGCGGCATTGCGAACGCCACCGTCTTCCCCACGAAGCGGCGTGGTAGCTCCCCCCACCAGCAACTGGACAGTGCTGTCATCTCTCCACCACTCGGCGATTCTCGGCGAACAGGCGGTCAAGATGCCACTGCTGATCCGCGTCCGTCGCACCCGTGTGTTGGCCAGCGCCGTGGGACTCGTCGCGATGCTGCTGCTCCTCGTTGGCGTGTTCACAGGCGGCGTTCCCGTCGGCACACGTGACTCCGTGGCGTCCGTGACGGTGTTGAGCAAGTACAACTTCTATACCGGCACGGTCGCGTCCATGCTGGCCAAGCCGTTCGAGGTGGCACTCGCGCTCTTCGTGCCCGTCTTGAGTCTCGTGGTCGCACCCCGCGACTCTCTACAGAACGAGTCATTAGGCTGGCGAGTGTTGCTTGTTTGTGCTCAAGGAACGCTCTCGGCGCTGCTCACGGGTGCCTTCAGCACACTCAACGTGCAGCAGCTGGACCCGCGCGTCGTGCCCACAATCGTCGCCTCCGACTTGTCCGCAGCCTCGTCCTCGAGTTCCAAGGGGACATCAGCGACCTCTTCTTCGGTCATTGGCGACCTGACCATCTCGTTGCGACTGACGACCGACACGCTCCTTCGCACGGCCATCCAGCCGGCGCTCGTGAAGGCCACCGAGAGTCTCTGTCAAGGCAGTGGGGGCTGGCCTAACATTGCTACTACCTACGCCTTCTTCGCCAACGATTGGCTAGCGAATCTGTTACCAAACGGGCGGGAAGCTTTGCTTTCTTTGTACACCAGCGTCGGCGAGATACTCACCTCTTCGGCTTCTTCTGCTGAAGGTGCAGCGGCTTCCAAGGAGAACGCTTCAGCCGTGGGATACTTTAATGCGACGGTGGCTGGCAACTTGCTGTTGTACGGCATGTTCTTTTCTCAGACGCTGTTGGCGTGGGACGGCCTCTCGTACCTTGAGAACAGCTCGCTGACTCACTTCCAAGACGAAGTGGCATCTTGGCGAGCAGAAGAAGGCACCAACACCAACGAGAGTGGCAGTAGTCAACAGCAAATGATCACGACCTTCCGACTGGCAGCAAGCAGGATGCTGAGCGAGACCCTCAGCGAGCAGTCCTCGCGTCTCGGATTGGCATTTGACTCAAGCGCAGCGTCCTTCAATGTATCGCACGTTGCCTTATCCCCAGACATCGACTTTGACGCAGTGACACTCGAGATCCCTTTCGACGAACAAGTCATCGCCACCAACGGCTCAATTTCGACAGATGGGAAACGCCACTATAATCTCAGCTCCAGCACTCAATGCGGCGAGACGGCGTGCTTGATCCCACCGCCAGGAGGCTCCGCTTTATCGGCCATATTAGGAGACGCCGACTATACGCAGTGGAATGCTGAGCCACAGATCCAGGCGTTCGCTGCCTGTCTCTTTGAGGACGGCACGGAGGATGTGACTAGCGCATATCTTCACGGATCTGGCTGTACTCGGCGGTCCACGACGTCCTTCCTAGTCTTCAGCTTCGCACGGCGCGTAGTCGCCGACGAGATGACTCTGGCGCCGGAGACGTCAGGATCCAGCTCGACTTCCAGCCCCAACTCCCGCGTCGTGACGGTCACGAACTTACAGCGCTACCACACGATCACAATAGGACGCCTCTCTTGGCGCACACAGGATTTGGCCACCCAGTTCAACGCACTTTGCGACGTTAGTGGTGATGACAACGACTGCTCGGGCCTCAGTTTCCGCCTGGAAGACGCGTTGCCGTCGTCTTCAACGGCAATAAAGCACCTGATTGTGGGGGCGAATCACTTGCCGCTGGATTCGCTCGGCGAGTTCTCGGGTCTGTACTCGCGTTGGACGCCGCTGGCGATGCTCACGACGCCTAGCGACATGCAGGGTGATCTACTCTTCCGACGCAATGTGCAGCACGGTCAGACCGACGATTGGGCTGATCTATCCGGCCAATGCTCCACTAGCATCGACGTGTTCGTGACGCAAATCGAGCAGAACCACTGGTTCATGGAGTACGGACTGCAGGAAGCCTACACAGCGGCGCTCTTCCTACTTCTTCAGAACGCTGTGGTGCGTGAGGAAAGCACGGGAGTCGACGGCAGAAGCACCCTCGCCTTCGCTGGCAGCACCACGTCCGTGACGCTGGAGGCGCGCATCCCGCTGCAGTCCGCGGCCATCTCCGTGATCGGCAGCCTGATCGTTCTCGTCTGTGCCTTGTGGATTGCAAACGCCGGTCGACACAAGGAAGGCGTGATCCAGCGCGACTTGGGCGCGGAAGAGATCGCCAAGGTGCTGCTTGTGGACCGCCGCTTCCCGCCCGTCTTCCTGGACTGCACGCTCGATGATCCGCACGACTGCGTCCAACACCCGCTACACACGTTCCACATTGAAGCCCTTGTGCTCCATCAGCAGGAGGAAGTTCAAGGCACCACCGCCAGCAACGCAAGCAAAGGAGCTGGCGTCTTTATCCGCTACCCGCCGCAATTGGTCTGAAGAAACACTTGACCTCGCGCCTTCTCGAACTGCGAACCTGCTCGATTTGAAATGGCTTCAGTGATCTCATCGCTGACGATTACGAACGTGGCTACATACATTACCTACCCCTCTCGTCAAATCATTGACCACATTTAGCCAATCAGATGAAGGAGAGCTAATGAAGGGATAGGGCGCAGGGTTCGAATCTTCGCGGGAGGGAAGGATTGTTGGAGAGGCGATGCGTGCGGTTGGTCGATCGTTGCCAAAGACTGACTGACATGCAAGCACCCAGAAGTGTCTGACCGAGCTTTCCAATCTTCGGGCCGCACAAGTGTCCAAAGCGTTGACGGCTGTCTGGAATTGGAAGTTGCGGCGTTGACTGCGAACCACTCCGGATAGTCAGAAGAGTAATTTTATCAACTGCTGGGGGCAAACGCAGGTGCCTTGACCTCCGAAAATAAAGACATCTGGGGCGAGAGGGAGATGACACATCCGAACAAAGAAAGCGCGCTCCAACAGAACCGGGACGCAAAGGAAACGAAACGTTGTCGACAACGAAACGACATGTGGCATCAATTTTTGAATAATAACTGGTCACTCACTGCTATTTACGTACTCCTTCGAAGCAGACACGGAATCAACTTCTGCTTTTTCGGTTCTTCGTCAGTTCCAGTCACCAAAAGCGACTTTGGCTTCATATTTAGAGCGAGAAGGCGAAAAAAGCCGCGGCGCGCAGCTTCCAAGAGAAAGCACAAGACGGCCACATCCGATGATTTTCGCGCAAAGAGGTGGCGGTATCGACTGGCGCTTCACACTGGCAGTGCATCGCTGTTCGGAGTGCTTTCTCATCTTTCCTCGCTACGCCCAGCCCAGCCGGTGTCCCTGTGGAGCCATCAATTGGACGAAGAACCGAAATGAAAAGGCGGGAGGAGACATCGTCATGGGTGTATGTACGTACCCGGAACGCCAACTTCACTTGCTGCGCTCGCTTCGGCGTATCCAGAATCCAGAACGCTTCCAGCAAGCCCGTGGATGCCGCCATAGATCGCAAAGGTGCAAAGGTGCATCGATATCGTTCCCTTCCAGAAATAGAAGTCCGCGCATCCCCCAGACTTCAGCACGGGAAAAATGATTCGTCGGAAGAATCCGAAAATAACAACCCCTTCTCCCATACTGAACCCAAGTCCCCAACTCAAACAACCAAACAGGCCAAAAACCAAAAACCAAAAACGACACTGGCCCGAAATCGTACCTAACCGGAGCACGCTGATCAGACCCAAAAGAGAGTGGAAAGGAAGGGCAGGCGGACAGCCAGACAGACGGAGGCAACGCAACGCGCACCCCACGAAGGAAGGAAGGCAGGGAAGGCAGGCAGGCAGGAAGGAAGGACGTCCAAGTGCCGCCTCTTTAGCCGCGTTTCCCGCTTCTTGGCGACCCACAGAGCAGACAGAGCAGAGCAGAGACCCGTTCGCCCGCCATGTCCAGCAGCGGGAGCGACAGCGGGAGCCTCACCGGGAGCGACAGCGGGAGCGGCTCGGGCTATGACGACACGGAAACTGCGTTGCTGTATGCCAAACTGATCGCACAGGTGCTGTCCACGGTCATGAGCGCCTTCGTGGGCGTGCGCCACATCCTGCAGCTGGTGGCCGTTAAGAAGGCGGAGCGTGCGCGTCGCCAGCTGCAGACGCCCATGCTGGGGGCCACCGATCGCCGGTACACGGCGCACAGCGGCAACGCGCGGCGCAGTTCGCGACAGCGACAGCCGGTCTTCGCGCCCACGCCGCCTGCGCTGCATCTCGACGACTCGCCACCACCGCCGGCGCCAGGGAGGAACCCGAGCTGTCGCACGACCGCCACCAACTCGAACTCGTCCGGCGACTCGGAGGAGCGACGATTAAACCAACAGTACGCCGCGTACCACCCAGTAGGCGGCCCCGACTTGTCGACCAACGAAGACGAAGACGGCGCGCGGCCTCGTGTGTCTGTAGCGTCGCGTATTTTGCGCGTCATGTGCTTCTCGGACTTTATCTTCTCGCTATCGGGCGCTGTCGTATCGGCCATGGAACTCTGGGCGCCGGCATCCGCCTCCAACTTCCAGCTCACGTTCTGGGCACAGGCGCCACACTGGTGCTCACAGGTGGCGAGCTTCTGCTGGGTGGCTACACTGGGACTGTACATCGCCAAGCGCCGCGGCCGCTCGAGCTTCGACGTGGCCATCGCCCACGCCATCATTTGGATGCTCGTGGTCTTCTATTGGGTACTGGAGCTTTACTCGAGCTACTACAATAGCACAGGCTTCGTGAACGCCGCCAAGATCATCTGGAAGGTCGTGGCCGTGGGCTGTTTCATGATCGTGAGTTTCTGCTGGATGAGCTTCGCGCGACGCTGGAAGCGCCAGGAGCGTCGCAAGGGCGCCTATGTCGTCTCCAAACTCGCGTCGTACACTGTGGCTTTCTTCGTTTTCGTGGGGCCCATCGTCATCACAGATCTTGCGCTTGGACTGCATAGTGTAGGCACCGTCATGGACACGGCGTCGGTGATCCTAGCCATGTGGCCGTTTGTGAACGCCGTCATCTACCTCACGAAGCCCACGCTGTGTCTCAAGATCTTTCGGGCGACACCGAACGGCGGCGCAGGCCGCGGTCACAACGACGCAGGCGATGGACAGCGCAACGCTCTGAATCGACTGGGCAGTCGACGGTTCATGACGGGAGGCAATGGTGGGACGGCGGGCAACGGCAATGGCGGCGATGGCAATGGCAACGGCCAGATGCTGCTCATGTCCCCGTCACATCACGAGTTGACAGGACTGGAGATCGGCGAGAAGATCGGCGAAGGCGTGGCTGTCGTGTACCTGGGCAAGTGGCGTGGTGCCAACGTAGCTGTCAAAATGAAGGCCGTATTGGCGGCACTGGAAAGCGCGGCCGACCTGGCCGAGTTCCAGCACGCATGTAACGTGGAGATCCAGGCTGAAGCGGAGGTGATGCGCGGGTTATGCCATCCTAACATTGTGCTGTTCATGGAGGCTGGCTTCTACCGCGGTTCCATCTGCATCATCTCGGAATACTGCGCCCGCGGGTCACTACGGGACGTGCTGAAGCAACAGCCGACCGTGAGGAACCTGAGCTGGCCCACGAAGCTGCGCCTGGCGCTCGGCATCTCGCACGGCATCCAGTATTTGCATAATGCGAACCCGCCCATGATCCACCGAGACCTCAAGTCCCCCAACGTCCTCGTGGACGCTTCGTGGCATGCCAAGATCGCGGATTTCGGCACGCTGCGTTTCTCAGAGATCGTGTCGACGGCTGCACAGCTCCAGACGTCGCAGACGAGGGCCCGCGAGTCCAACAAGACGCCCGTGGTGGAGATGACGGGGCTCGTGGGCACCACGCGCTGGATGGCGCCCGAGGTCATGCGGGGTGAAAGCATCTACACCAGCAAGGTGGATATCTACAGTCTCGCGCTGATCCTGTGGGAGCTCATCGAAGGCAAGCTGCCCTTCGAGAACACGCGCTGGAACCACGAGGTCGAAGACTTTGTGCTCAAGGGCGTGCGGCCGCCCATCCGTGCCGACATGTGCCCGCTGCGATGGAAGCTGCTGATCATCCAGTGCTGGCAGGCGGACCCACGCGAGCGTCCCACGATCCAGCAGGTCATCAACAGTCTGCAGCGCATCGGACGCGAGGAGGTGTGGGACCCCACGGCCCCGCGGTTCACGGGCGTGAGTCAGCTGGGCACGTCCATCTCCTCTTCGGTCTCGCATTCGCTGTCGTCGTCGTCGTATCTGGACTCGCCACCGGCGCTCGCAGCCACGATCGGAGGCTTCGATCGACGCAACAATCCCAACAACCTCGGTCGACCACCAGCATCGTTGGACGAAAACCACGCCAGCGAGTCGGACTCAGACGCCGAGAGCTTTGCGGAGGAGTTCGCGTATGTGCCGACGCTCGAGTCGCTGGCGTCGCCGGCGATGCTGGATGCGCCATCCGAGATCGGCAGCGCGAATTTGCGCCACGCCTCCATCGACAGTGCAAACACGGGCGGTCGCATGAGCGGTTCGAGCACCAGTAGCAGCACGGTCAGTATGGGCTGTCGAGACAGCGGCTACTACCCAAGTGCCAGCCACGTCATTAACTTGAGCGCCAGCACAGCCAGTGGCGTGAGTGCAGGCAGCAGCAACGGCAAGAGCAGCGCAATCAGAGAGAGTGCGACTAGCTCCAGTAGCGCTGGAAGCGGCCGGACGCCCAAGAAGAAGCGGCCGGATTGGCGAAGACGCACCGATACCATCGAGGAGACCAAGTCCACGGATATGGACGGCTCGTCACCGCGTGCTTTCGTCGAGTCGTCACCCAACGGCACGCCCTTCATCGTCAATATTTAAGTGTTTCGTCGCTGTTCTACGGGTCGTGGGTGTCCGAGGAAGGCCCCACGCAATCATCAGTATAAGCCCTTCTTTTGATCTGGTTCGTTTCGAGCCTGAGCTCTCGCTGACTTGTTGCTGGGCATTCTACTTCTTCTTCTTGCCGCCACCTTTCTTGCCCCCTTTCTTCTTTCCCTCAGCCTTGCTGGCCCGGTTGAGCTGCTGGAAGAGGTCTCCAGGCAGTGACGCGTCAACCAGGAACGAGAGCAGCTTGGCGTTCTCCTACAGAGCGAGCGAAGGTACGAGCCGTTAGTCAAAGCACCGGAGATGACCTGCCTGAGGGACTGCTGAAGAAGTACCGGTGCGAGAGCAGGCAGCAGGATGTGAGCTCCCTCAGGCTCAATCTGGTTGAAGGTGAAGTCCACGTTCGCCAGCGCTTTACTGCGAATGAGCGCATCGCGGAAGGCCGTGAGCGCCTCGACGTTCTGTTTGGATGCACATGAACTCGTCAGTCTCAGTTTCAAGCGGTGAAAGCTCGAGTCGAAGCCTGGCCGTACGTCGCGGATGCCGTTGTCCGAGAGGTTGAGTGTGGTCAGTCTGTGGGAGCGCGCGAGTCCTAGTGAGAGATAACGCAGGCCGTCATCGCCCACGCTGTTGCCTCGCAGCGACAACACTTCGAGCGTACAGCTTGGCAGACTCAACAGCTGCGCCAGCTTGGTGCAGCCCGCTGAGCCCACGCCGCAGTAGTCCAGGTGTAATTGCTGTCACGCAGCGAACAAGTCGAGCCAATGGTCATCAAAGTGAGAAGCTACGAGCGCGACAGATCGATGAGGAGGCACCTGCCTTTAACACCGTGTTGGTAAAGAGTCCATGGACTAAGGCGGCCACCCCAGCGTCACCCAGGGCGAGATTGCAGTTGAGGTTGAGCGTGAGCAGTCCGAGCATCGTCTGCTGACGCAACACGTGGCTCAGCGCCGTGCAGCCGGGCTCGCCGATGCCACAGTCCAGCAGTTCCAGGTACGCGATGCTCACGCCCGACGTGGCGGCCGGCAGCAAGCTTGCCTAGCAGCAACAGTAAGGCACATAAGCCGCGTGAAGTCTCGATGAAAGACGACGAAGGTTGTCACAAGCGTAACAAGCAGGCGAAGCGTACGATGGCGGCAGCGCCTTCATTGCCAATGTCTTGCTTCCAGATACGGATGTACCGCAGATGAACGTACGGCCCGGAGGTGATGCCTGGTCCTGTACCGTGCACATGATGTCGTCAAGGAGAACTCTTCGGCCAGTTCCTTCCCGATTAGCAATCCATGTATGGCATGCAAGCACTAGCTAATGGTTAAGCGAGTATGTGGTGAAGAAGGATATCATGATGGACAGGACTAGCGCTCGAACGCCGCCTGGCCCGAGCGTCCCCACGTCTTCACCCTCCAGGATGAACTGTAGCAACGTCAAGCGATGGCCAAACGTTAGTTGAGTAGCTTTCAGCAGATAGAGGTTCAATGGAGGGCTCGAGTTGCTCGCGCCTCATGACGCACATTCACGAGTTCGCCATCCTCCTCTTTGCCACGGAAGAGATCGTTCACGCGGGGGTTCAGCTGCACCCCAATGGCTCTAGCAAGCCAAACACAGCACAGGATCCCCAGTCAGCAGATTAGATCCAGAGAAAGCGAGCGAGAACGTTGGGACGGCTCGTCGCGTACTTGCAGGTCTTGCCGTAGTTGCTCACGAGGATCTGCCGCGTCACGGCATTCTCGTCCACGACGGCGGCCTTGGTCTTGGCCTTCGGTTTCCCCTTCTTGCTCATCGCTGCCTCCGTCTGCGGTCAAGCTTCGAGTAGGCCGAGCAAACTACAAGCGGTCGCAATATTGGAGACGCAAGGGACGCGAAACGACGTGAAGCAATGCTGGTTCAGTATCGTTTTCGTTTTCGCAATTGAGGTATATCGAGTTCACTGCAGTTATCTGGCGATCTCGAATTCCCTGTTTCCCCTGCGTCATGTCGTACAAGGAGATCGCATCGGGTTTGCTGCGGTACACGAGTTGTTCGCCCCACGTGGTCAGGCTAAGTATCCGCCGAAGCCGTCCACTCCAGCTGTGAGATGCCATTCGCAGCTATTATAGAGACGGCACGGGTCCGTCAGCAACCCTCGCCGAAGTGGAAGTGTCCGCCGGGACCGCTTTGTACCGCACCTCCTCCCCGGAAATCCACCCAGTGCACAAGGTCGGATAATGGCACAGCAGGAGGAGTACTAGACGCCCACATCGTCTGCCGGCTCGCGCAAATCGGGGTGAACACCAACTTGTCCGTCCCACTTCGTCGCCAGTGCAGCACGTCCCGCAGTCGGACCCCTTTTGCCGTCCACGCCCGAGGTGGGTCCCCACCATCGTGCCGACTCCCATTCACTGTATGAAGCTATAACGCCGTAATATTGGCATACGGAAGCCATTCCAGGCAACTCTCACCGTTCATCAAGGAGTCTTGGCGAACTGCTGCTTGCCACATAGAGCCTTGGAGAAGACGACAGCGGATGGTGGCAGCGGCAATCGTTCATTCTCCCGCTCCATCTGCAAATGCGAACACCCACATGGTCATCGCCAAGACCTGGCCCTCTTGAGTCTACGTCAGAGAGGGTCTGCCCACTGCTGGTTCACTATCCCTGGCGTTGCCATCGCGGTGACGTCGGTGGCTCATGGAGTGCGCTGGGGTATCCGGTTCAAGCATTCGCCGTGCGTCACCAGGTTCCTGAAACAAGATCAGGTTACGGGAAAGTGACGTCAACTCAGGTAAAACCAACGTAACAGGTCAACTCACTCGTAAAGTTGACAGTTTACACTCGCATGTTTTCAACTCGGAAACCGACCTCGTTTCGTCAGCAAAAGTCGTCTGAAGGTCGCACTAACGCCGGGCTCGCACACACACCGCCGCAAGGTTCCGCATTTCTGTCCCCACCTTGAAGCTTCGCAAACCGGAAGCAAGAGCTCATCGACCTGGAAGCAGCGTCGACTCCCGCCTCGTTCCGGAGCGCTAGAGGTCTCAAGCCCGCACACAGCGCGATGGCAACGTCTAGGGCTTCCGATCATGGGGCCGCGGGTGACCAGAACGCCCCAACAGACACGTGGACCACAAAAATGCCGGTGATTATCGCAGCCAACCGACTTCCCGTGCGCCTCTCTCGGGTCCCGCTAAACGAGGATGCCTCCACTACTGCTGCTGCTGCTGCCACCGACGGGTCAGACGTCACACGCGGTCGGTGGCGCGTGGAGTGGGCGGGCGACCGCATGATTGAGTCGCAGAACACGCTGTCGCACTACGAGATCTCGGATCGGGCGAGCGTTAAGTTCGTGGGGCGTGTGGCCGACGTGGAGGTGCCACCGGACGAACAGCGCGAGGTGGCGTTGCTGCTGCGGGAGTTCAACTGCTATCCGGTGTTTCTGGCCGCCGAGGAGGCCAAACTCTACTACGAGGACTACTGCAAGCAGACGCTCTGGCCCACCTTCCACAACGTCGTGGACGTGTACAGCCCCGTGGATGTGGTGCTGGACGTGTCTGCTCAGCAGCAGACGACTCCAGCAGCGCAGTTTTGGAACCCAGGCTGGCAGAAAGTGGTCTGGCAGGCCTACGCCAACGTGAACCAGCTATTTGCGCATAAAATCTGCGAGTTATACGAGCCTGGGGACATCGTGTGGGTCCAAGACTACCATCTGCTGCTCACACCCAGCTACATTGTGCGCAAGATCCGCAGCGCCAACGTAGGACTCTTCTTGCACGTGCCGTTCCCGTCTTCGGAGGTGTTCCGCACGCTGTCCATGCGCAAGGAGCTGCTGCGAGGCATGTTAAACGCCGACCACATCGGCTTCCACCTGTTCGAGTACGCGCGTCACTTCATGTCGGCGTGTCGTCGCATCCTGGGACTCAGCTACCAGCCTATCCTACGCGGCCAGTTGGGTATCGACTACGGAGGACGACGCGTCGCCGTCACCTGCAGCCACATGGCCATCGACGCGCATCGCATCGAAGAGACGTTGGCCAGCGACGAGGTGCGTGAGAAAGTGGTGGCATTGCGCCAGAAGTACCAAAACAAGAAGATCTTCGCGGGCTGCGACACCATCGAGCGGCTTAAGGGTATTCC
Organism: Nothophytophthora sp. Chile5; assembly: GCA_001712635.2. Lineage (NCBI taxonomy): Eukaryota > Oomycota > Peronosporomycetes > Peronosporales > Peronosporaceae > Nothophytophthora > Nothophytophthora sp. Chile5. The sequence continues at coordinate 24,878 of MBAC02000075.1, forward strand.
GTCCAAGATGCTGGCCTTCGACGGCTTCCTCTCGAGGTGTCCGGACTTCATTGGCAAGGTTGTGTTGGTGCAGAAAGGCATTCATCGACGCGGCCGTGTGACTGACTATAATCAGAGCAAGAGGGAGATCGAGCTGGCTGTACAGGCCATCAACAGCAAATACCAGGAGCTGGCGCAAGGCAACGTGGTGGACTACGAAGAAGTCGACGAGTTACCGTTCAAGGAGCGCGTGGCGCTTTGGCGCGTCGCCGACGTGCAGATCACCACGGTGCTACGCGACGGCCTCAACACCACACCCTTCGAGTACATCATCACTCACAAGTACGGCCTGTGCTGGAACCTCTTGACCAATTGGACCTAGCCAGCGCCACCCACTAACGATTGTTTTTGCCCTCTCTTTGCTGTGCAGAACGTCACCGGGCGTGCTGATTCTGAGCGAGTTCTCCGGCAGCAGTCGCTTGCTAAGCGGCGCGCTCACCGTAAACCCGTGGGAGCTGGACCAGGTGATCGACGCGCTCCGAGATGCGGTGTACATGCCGACCAACGAGCGTGAGCACCGCCGCGACTGCGACTTCCAGTTCGTGTCGGCGAACCCACCGCGGCGCTGGGCCAAATGTGTGCTCACAGACATTGTGAACGCGCGGAAGAAGGAGGAGGCCTTTGTGTACATGGGCACGGGTTTCGGGCTGGATTTTCGCCTCATGGAAGTCAGCGCGCACTTTCGGGTAAGAGGAGATGGCTGGCTGGCTTAAGCGCTTATTGGTCTTTATGCCGAAGCTGGCGGTGGACTGAAACGAGTGTTGATGGATAAATATTGGTGGTGTGTGTTGTAGAAACTTACGGAGCAGGAGATTGCGCCAGGCTATCGCACAAGCACGAACCGAGCGATCTTCTTGGATTACTACCGGACTCTGGCGCCCGATGTGTCGAAGCTAATGGGTGTGCGCTGGCCTGACGTGCCTCTGAGTGCGTTGGCCACGTTGGAGCAGCTGTGCAAGGACCCCCGCAACACCGTGTTCATCGTGAGCGGGTGCAATTGCGACCTACTCACGCAGAAGTTCGGTGGCGTGCCCGGCTTGGGCCTCGTGGCGGAGCATGGCTATTTCATCCACCGAGCCGTCCTAGGCAACAACGCCCGCATCGGACGCCCGTGGGAACGACATGGCGATGTATTTCAATCGGAGGGAGGCCACCAACAGTGGCGTGTCAAAGCCGAGAAGATCATTGAACTGTATGTGGATCGCACAAACGGGTCGTCCTTGGAGTTGCGCCGAAGCGCGGTGCTGTTCTCCTACGGCAAGTCTGACTTGGAGTTTGGCGCATTGCAAGCGGCCGAGCTGAAGGAGCACCTGGAGGGCGTGTTTGCGGTACGTTTGGCGCTTTTAGAGTGTTAGCTGTATTGTTTGTGCTGTAGATCGATGAGTGACGATTAAGTTATGCTTGCGTTGATAACAGGGCTGGCCGCTGAACATCATCCAAGGCAAAGACTACATTGAAGTGCGGCCCGAAGGCGTGGGCAAGGGCAAGATCGTGGGCCACTTGCTGGACAAGATGCGCGCCGACGGGAAGCCGGCCGATTTCGTCCTTTGTATCGGCGATGACGTGGCAGACGAGCTCATGTTCGACCAACTGGACAGCATGGTGACTGCAGGAGAGCTCCCCAAAGGTTTGTGTGCTGGGACTTCTCCTATCGTTCTGTGGTCGATTAAATGGATTATGCTGATTGTATTAACTGAATGTTGTGATGCCTTCCAGACAAAGTGTACACGTGCACAGTGGGCCAGAAACCTTCTAAGGCTGAGTTCTTTGTCGACGATTACACCGACGTGATCGCGCTGTTGAAGACGCTGAAAGTGGTCGCTACAAAGGTACCGAACAAGAAATCTGAGATCCTAGTCGGCTCTGAGGGCACTCAGCCGGTACTGTTCTCGTGATTCATTTGCTGGCAGTCCAACCGCAACTACTCGCTGTCAGACATGCAGTCATTCGTGCGAGACACGCGTCCGTTCCTCTCGTCGTCGTCACACTCCAGCAACGGTTTTTCACGGAGTGCAACGGCAGACGCGGGGATGCGGAAGTCCTCGAGCCGCCACGGTCTCCAGCAGTCCCTGTAAGTGACGAATGATGGATTTACCACAACCGTCTCGGCGTGTGACCGAACTCACGTCCTCTCTTTGTTGAATCTATTGTGTGCAGCGCGCCAGTGATCGAGGATCAGGTGGTGCCAACCATCGATCAGAGTGGCGGTCGGTATCCTCCACCAATCCGTCGCAAGAGGAACAAATGGGCCGATCGGCTCCAGCAGCTCGGTGTCATGACGATTCTTGTGGCCATTCTGCGGTGGCGCAGTGGCGTCAAGAACCCGTACGAGAAGAAGCTGCTCATGTATCTCGTGGCCTCCCTAGGTGTCGCTTGGTCCATCCAGCGTATACGTGCCAAGCCGCGCAAGTAGCTGACACGGGAGGAGCAAAGACACAAGGAGGGGAATCTATTGGACACCAGGCTCCGATGGCGATATGAAATTTGATGTATATCCTGGTCTCTTTGCATCGACATCTCTTTGATTGTAGACTACCTGGGCTGGAGGTATACTTCGTTCAGACATTGATGCCGTTTTCGGCCCCCCACTTCTTCATGATGCGTACGATGTACTCCACCTGCGGGTTGTTGTTGGCCTTGAGGATACTGAGCACCTCCTCCAGCTCCACTCGAGTGGCTTTGCCAGCGACGGCGCGTTGGAAGACGCCGACGCAGGCGCCGCGTTTGCCTTCCCAGTACTCCGGATCCGGGTCAAGCCGCTCGAGGATGTCGAAGGCCTTGGCGGCGTAAAGGAATTCACCCATCTTGTAGCAGTCGTGCGCAATGAGCTGCAGCAGATTGAACGAGTCGTCCGAGTTGTCCAGCTTGAGGTAGAGGTCCCAGGCCGCCGACGGGTTGTGATTGAGGATGTAGCATCTCGTGAGCCAGCTCACGTAGCAGTAGTCGTGCCGATACTCCTCCTGCTGGACACGTAGCAGTGTCTCGAGTGCCTCCTGATGGGAGCCGGTGTTGCAGAGCGAGATGCCGAAGTTCCAGTTGAAGTCATCTTCGTTGTAGAGGTACTGCTTGATCGAATTGAGGTAGATGTTGACGTCCTCGAACTGTTTGAGCAGGTAGAAGCACGAAGCCATGCATTGCCGGCCTGGAATCGTATCGCACTCCGTAGGGGACGAACCCACGAGCTGGAAGTATTGCTGCGCCGTCTTGATGTGCTGTCGCGATGCCGTGGACTGCCCCAACGTGGCATGCACCACACCTTTGAGGATGTATTCCTGCGGCGTGGACGGCTCCACGTCCTTGATGAGCTCGTAGGCCTCCTGCAGCTTGTCGTGCTTGAGGTAGTACACCACGAGGTTCAGTCGTGCTTCAGGTAGCGCGTCCACGAACTGCGGCAGCACACGAAGCGCGTTCTGGCCGTCCTCGAAGACCACCATGTTGTGACTCACAAGGTCGTTCTGCTCGATGTTGTAGCCGCGGTCGGTGAGCGTCTTGACCTCATCCTTGGCCGCAGCGCCGTTGTACAGCTTGAACTGGTTGCAAGCCTTGACGTTCACAGCCACGACGCTGTCCGGGAAGGCTTGGAGATAGGCCTGCATGATCTCGAGCGACACGTCGTAGTAGTCCAATTTGTAGTAGCACATGGCTACGTACACGTTAAGCGCGATGTCATCGCGGTTCTCCAGCAGCAACCGCTTGTAGATGTCCGTGGCTTCCTGGAAGTGGTTCCGGAAGTAGTGGATGGCTGCCAACGAGAGCTGGTCTTCCTTCGAGTCCGTGAGCTGCTGGTGATACACGAGTAGCTTGTCCTCGTCTCCCAATTTGTGAGCGCAATGGAAGAGCAGGCGATTCTGCAATGGCCCCGCCGGGCCCTTCTCGGCTTCCTTCGTGGCTTCCTTGTACAACTGCAGGTAGAAGAGGCAGCAAGCTCGGAACAGGAAGATCTCGGGCGTGTCGTCCACGTCCCGGACCTGTTCGTAGGCGTCCAGAGCGCGCTGGTAGTTGCCCAGGTGGAAGGAAGCGTACGCGAGCCACATCAGCGTCTTGCGCTTCTCCTCCGCTCGTGCTGGACCGCTGGCACCGGCCGCGGCGTCTTCGCTCTTGAGATTGAACTCCAGAATGGCCGCAGCGCCCGTGAAGTCTCGCTTGGCCACGCATTCCTCCACGGTCGGACCTTTCTTGGTCTTTACGCGCGCGATCTCCTGCGCCTGGCATGAGATAGGCGTGTTGTCAGACACCGCGGTGGTCATACAACAAGCTTAGAGACGGAGCAAGAGCAAGGACTGGCTGGCAGGCAGCCCAGGATCGCACGCACCTTGGCGCGCTGGCTCTGCTTGGGCTTGGCGACGTACATGCTGGCGTTCAACGCGATGCTACGGGGGCCTTCCTGCCGATGCGGCGCTTGCGGTGCCACAGCTCACTCAAGATAGCAGGCGAGATGGCGCCATGAACCAACGCATGCGTCGTTTCAAGATCGCGAGATCCGACAGGGTATTCCATCTCGTCGCACCTTGCTTTACGAACCCTTTGGTCTGCCTTTTAGAGTAATAACTACTGCGATTAACGTAAAATACCGAGAAGAATTCCCCATAAATAAAACGCCCTTTGAATTGTAAGCCGTGTTTCGAGGCTGCTAAAAAATAATAACTTCGAATAATAATATACCCTTGTTTAGACTGCTGTAACTGCTGAAAGTTGTTAAACCAAGGCAGCCATGGCTGGCAAAATCGAAATACCGGTTTCTACCGGTTTAAGGCGAAGGAAACCACTCACCCCCGCAGTCCCCCAGTCGGCAACCCACCCACGCCATCGAAAGATCGAAGCGGAACATGGGGCGACGCGACGAAGAGGACGACGCGGACCGCCGCCACGCGCGCCACAAGGCGACGGAGAGTCCATCGCGCGGCGAGGACGACGAAGAGGCCATCCGCGCCAAGCTGCGCGAATCTGGTTGGAAGAAGCGCAAAAGTGAGGCCGGGAGCGCCGTCGACGCGGCAGGTCCGGACGCTGCCAAGGACAAGGACAAAACGGCTTCACACGACGGCGACAAGAGCTCCAAGCGTGCTGAAGCCGAGCGCAGAAGCTCCAGAACGCCGCGCAGCTCCCGCCGCTCGCGGTCCCCGCGTCGGCGCGACCGTGAGCGCGACAGAGGCGAGCGAGAGCACCGCAGTTCGCGACGCAAGCCGTCGTCCAGTCGCCGGCGCTCGGCTTCCCGTTCGCGGTCGCCAGCTTCACGCTCACGCTCCCGGTCGCCATCTCCTGGCAGCAGCCGCCACCGCCGTCGTCGCACGTCTTCGTCGCACAAGCGGCGCTCCTCGCGGTCGCTATCTCGAGGAAGAGAGCAGTCTTCTTCCAAGCGGTCCCGACGTGCGACGAAGTCTCGCTCGCGGTCGACGTCACCGAAGCAGTCAACGCCTCAGAAGGCGAAGGAAATCGCCAAGAAGGACGAGCCGGCGACTACCAAGGAGTCCGAGACGGCGCCAGTGGCGAAGAAGGATGACGACGGCGAGACGGAGACGGAGGAAGAAGAGGACGCCGAGAAGGCCAAGGTTCCGGACGATGAAGAAAAGCCGAAGGAGAAGAAGAAGGAGCAGGCAAAGGATGAGAAGGAGGACGTCAACAACAAGGACGAGGCCTCCTCTACGCGTCGCAAGGCTGCGTCGTCCCGGAAGAGCAGTCGTCGGTCGAAATCCACGTCGCCGCGCTCGCCTTCCCGCTCTTCCCACCGTCGTCGCCGCCGTCGCAATCCGTCCTACTCGCGGTCACGCTCTCCCTCCCGCAGTCGTCGAGCGCGTCGTGGCGGTTCGCGTTCCCGTTCGCGCTCTCCGCTGCGAGACCGTCGTCCTCGAAACCGCGACCGCGACCGCGATCGAGACCGGCGTAGTCGCCGTGGCCGCAGCTACAGTCGTAGTCGGAGCCGCAGCTACAGCAGCTCACGTCGTCGCCGGCGTGCAGTCAACCGGTCCAGCTCGCGGGACCGACCGCGTCGCGACGCCAACAGCTCGCCGGAGCCGCATGAGCACCCTCCGGCTGCTGCCAGTGCAGCTCCGGCAGCAGCCTCTGGCTCGGCCCCGACCGCTTCAGGCAACGTGGTGAACCCGACCATCACGCAACTCATGGCGCAGTATCCGACCATGAGTCTGCAGGAAATCATCGCCAAGATGCAGGCTTCGAACGTGACGATGGCGGCTGCAGTGGCTCAGAAACCGGCACGTGAACTGTACGTGGGGAACCTGCCGCCGAATGTGGCGGGCCCGCAACTGCAGGATTTCCTGGGCACTATCATTCAACAGGTGGGGCTCTGTGCTCAGCCTGGGAATCCCATCAAGAACACGTGGATCTCCACCGACGGCCACTTCGCCTTCTGCGAGATGCGCACCGTGGAGGAGTGCAATCTGGCGCTGCTCCTCAACCAGCTGTCGTTGCTCGGCCAGCCGCTTAAATTCGGCCGGCCGCGCAGCTTCATGGGCCCGCCGCAGCCTGTGCCTCAAGTCTCGTCCCGCACGCAGACCGCTCTGGCCAATCTGGGTTGTGCCCCGAACCCGGCGTGGTTCGCTCAGCCTGCTGTGCCCAGCATGATGGGGGGCCCCATGCAACCTTTGGGTAGTTCGTTGCCGCCCTTGGAAATGTCGATGCCGCCTCCCGTTGCAGTGACGCAGCCGGCGGTGACGAGCCACGTCGGATTGACGGCTGAGCCGCTCTCGAACCGACTGATTATGATGAATATCCCCGTAGTGCTCACTGAAGACCAAGTGAAGGAGCTGGTGGAGCCGTTCGGAGCGCTCAAGAGCTTCTCGCTGGTGAAAGACACGACCACCGGCGCGTCGATGGGCAGCGCTCTCTTCGAGTACCAGGACGACAGTGTGGCCGCGGAGGCGGTGAAAGGTTTGAATGGACTGGACATTGGCGGCATCCCGTTGTCGGTTCAGCGCCAACCTGGCAGCGGAGTGGCTGCGCTGGGGTCTTTGCCGCCTGTGAAGGCGTCAACTCCGGCCGCCAAACCCGAGGACGAGACGAGTGATGTCCTGAAGATGGTACGTGTGCTTGTCGACTGTTGTCGTCGCGGTTTGGTGCTTGGGATTGTGTCGTTAACTTCTGTGGTGCGTGCACTGTGTGTCTTTCGACAGGCAAATATGGTTTCTCTGGATGAGCTGAAGGATGACGACGAGTTTGCTGATCTTACTGAAGATGTAGAGGAAGAGTGCAAACGCTTCGGGACTGTGGCCGCCATGGAGATCCCACGCCCCAAGGTACCTCACTTGCCTTTTTGTGACATAGCTTTGCTTCGATGAGATCGCCAGAACTTACAGAATTGTGGCTCGTAACTGTACAGGAGGGAGAAGACGTGCCAGGCCTGGGCTGCATCTACGTTCGTTTCGAAAAGGGGGCCGACGCTGCTGCTGCCTTGAAGGTTCGAACTGCCTCCTTGTTGCTTTCTTTCGGAAAGTGTTGTGGGTCTCACGTGGATCTTGTGTGACGTGTCATTTCTTTGCAGGCTCTGAGCGGTCGGAAGTTTGGTGGGAACATCGTTCAAGTGACTTTCTTCCCGAGGGACAAGTTCGAGAAGCTCGAGTTTGCCTGAGCGCCAGTCGGATACCCACCCGTTGCTGCAGTGGACGCCGTTCGAGACGGAAGGCGGAGGACCTCAAGGCTGGGGCGGTGTCATTTCATTTCCTGCTTTTCTCTTTTCTTTTTCCTACTGTGTGTATATCGATCGGCATTTGCGGACGAAGCTGAGGAGGCTGGCGCTTCGATTCCACGAGTGCGTTGAGCACGAGGGAAGGTATATTGCTGGACGGACGCCGGACAAAAAGCGTCGTACGTGGGAGGTCTCGGCTAACCGTCACGTGCCCCTTGCTGTCGCGGTGTTTGTAGCAAATGCAATGAACTTGGCCTGCATTCTGCACTTGTGTGTGGTTTCCTGACGGGCTGTGACCGGTGCCTGCCATTGGTGCAGTGCCTTCTTGTTGCGTGCGTTTGGGGGAGGCTGTTCTCGACTGATCACTGCTCTGCATGACCCATGTAGAATTGCAGCAACAACAAAAGCACAAAAGAGCTCGAAAGATCACATGAGGATACAGACTGCACCGAGGCCTCGCGTCTCCCACGCAATTGGAGTAGAGGCCTGTCCTAGCGCAACATGGCAACGTGTTTGGTTCGGAAAACCGTGCACGGGGGGCGACCTACTGCAGATAATCTCCAGTCATCGATTACATGTGCTTGAATCCTCAAGGGACGGAGGACATACGGAACGTCGCTGTTCTTGTGTGCACGCTCAACCTTTCAGGTACGTGGTGTCCATCCAACCCCGCCAAATCGGTTGAGAGGCCTCCTGCATGTTGATTGAGCAGGCACTAGGGTCGTTCGTGGGCAAGCAAGGCGTGGGTATTATGGCGAAGCGGGTTCAATATCACGTTGAATTTCGAAAAGCTGGGAGTGGACCAGGTTTGCATTGTGGGCGTTCTCATACTCCTTCTATCTAACACTCGGGATTCGTTCAGTACTGAGAGGTGTGCTCCTGACCCGGTGCGTACGTGACGACGCGCTTGGAGACGCGGTGATAGAAGCGGTATCCGCCTTGAGCGTAATCGTAGAAGCTTTCCCAGAGACTCGCGCCATTCTCGTCGAAGTCCTTCTCGCGGTACAGTAGATGGTGCGCCAGCCCGTCGACCTCGCCGCTACCTTCGGTCAGCATCGACGTAAACGCCAATGCCACAGCGGGGGAAGATGAAGCCATGGCGACGATCGACGCGTCCGCAACCTGGTCGTCCCAGTTGCCAGTGGCCACCGGTTCGAACTGCGCGATGTCCCAGAGCATGGCTTGGTAGTTGTCGAGCGGAGCCAGCGCCACGAAGTCGTAGCCGCGCGCAGCGTCTTGGAGAATCTCCGTGGGCCAAATGGACGGGAAGGCGCCGTCTCCGTAATCGCGGCGCCGACCGTAGAAGTCAAAGAGCGCACGCTTGTTGTGCTGTCGCCGCTTGCCTCCACCATGCACGACGACATCGCACTATCCACAAGCCAAGAACCGACCACAAACGAGAGACAGTCATGAGAAACGAGACCACGAGGGAGAGCAGAGCATAGATATGGCTGAATGGACCACGCACGTGGTCGCAGAAGAACTCGGAGCACGTGGCGCACTCGAAGTTGGCGCTTTCCGGCGTTTCTGTCGATGCAAGAAAGCCACCAAGCGCATGAGAACCCACAGAAGAAGACAGAACGCCACGTCGTCAAGAACCCCAGAGCCTCACCGCATTGGTTGCAAGAAGGACGAAGCGTGAGCGCCAACAGGTCGCGTGGCAAGCGCCAGCGGACTTGGCCATCCACCTGATTCTGTCACATCCACAGCATCGCAACAAAAGCAGAGACCACAAAGCAACGTGTGAGTGCGAAACCCAAGCGACCACCCGTTCGGAGCTCGATACAAGTGCGTACATAGTAGAAGGGGGCGCCGTAGCCAGCGCCGTGATGGTTGTGCGTGTCCACCAGTTGCTTCCAACGCGTCCGCTGCGCCTTTCGCACGGCGCGGGTATGACGACACGCCTGCCGTCGTCGCCAGTGAGCCTGGACCAGCGTCGAAGCCCAGCGCTGCATCTCTAGACCGCGATGCTGCACTGCAAGCAGCTCCTGCACCATTCTCCGTGCTCGATGACGCAGCAGGAACGTTCTCACTGCGCGCTGGACCACAACGGCTGCTTCTGAAACCAGTCGATTGTGGATCCGCCGTGCTTCCCCCATGATGACGAGCGCCAGACGATCGTGTCCTACGCGCCAGCAATGCTGGACTCGACGTGCAGCCTGGTCCTGTTCGCGTTGCTGCCTCGCCAGAGCTAGAAACCTCGCGTCCTGCCGTCCTTGTCGGACACGGAAGATTGTCTGCAGCTTGGTAGCGGCCAGTTCTCGGTCCAAGATCGCTTGACGCCGTCGTGCGACCTCGCGGAGGGCGTGTACTCGTCGAAATTGCGTCTGAACCCGGACAGCACAGCGTTGTTGGAGCTCCAGGAAGCGACGCAGCTGCTCACGCAGTTCTCGAGCTTGCAGACGCCCCAAGCGACCGCGGACGACGCGCTGGATCTGTACAGACGCCGAGCGTTCGCGCCTGACTCGCGCAAGCTTCTGTGACTGTAGAAGCCGCAGCTTGTTGCGTCTCGATCGAGTCCGGAAGCGACGTTGCAGCTGGATGGCGGCCTCAGTTTCGCGGACGAACTCGCGTCTTCGCTTGTCCACTAGCGATTGCGCGACGCGACGCGCTCGCAGTGCTCGATATCGACGCTGAATTAGCTGGACGGCGCGTTCCAGCAGTTTCTCCTGCACGTCGTTTCTCTGGCTCTTCACGCGCCGAGCTCGTCGAATGGCGCGGTAGCGACGCTGAATTAAGGCGGCGCTGTGCTCAAGTCGGGACACCAACAGCCGGCGCAATACCGCCTCACGTCGAGCCTTGCGGCCGCGCCAAAGGCTTTGCAGCCTACGAGCCACAGCATGTCGATTTGCCTCCTCTCGTCGCACGAGCGCTTGCCGTCGAGCCACGCGAGCGCGATAGAGATTCTGTCATAGCAGATGAGTGAGTCAAGGATATGGGATGGGGCCAAGCAGCAACGGAGATGAAGCAGCGGTGTACCTGGATGCAAGCTGCCGCGGCCCAGGACGCGCAGAATTCGGCGACGAAGCGGCGATCTGAGGCGCGCGGCACCGGAAAGAAGCCTGTCTCGATGTGACCGCCAGCAACACGTCCAGCAAGCGGTAGTCGCAGTTCGCCGAAGGGCCAGGACGAGCTGAGACTCTTCAGCGCTCGTGCCGAAATTTGGCAGCCGTGTACGCTGAGTGTGAGTAGCAGTGGACAGACGAACGCGAGTCGCTCGACGGCATCTTGTGTGACGAGTGGACAGTCCGCGAGAAGCAGATGCGCCAGTCGTGGTCGCTGGAAGGCTTCGCAGAGCGCGTTGACTCCGGCGTCCGAGACCTGAACGCACCCGGAGAGATCCAGCAGTTCCAGCTGATCCGCGCGTGTAGCTGCGAGACGGTCGAGGCCTGCGTCTCCCACGCGTTCACAGCCGGCTACGATCAGTTGACGCAGTGCTGCGCCGTGTTTGGCCACGGCTCGAAGCACGCGATCGTCGCAACGACGCACCCCCGACAGATCGAGTCGCGCCAGCCGTTGGCAGCCACGCAACACGGCCGTGACCGCTGCGAGCGTGACGTCGGGACACGCCTGGAGACTCAGGCGTCGCAGCGCCGGACAGCTGGTCCCCACGGCCACGAGCGCACGCTCTTGAAGCTGGAAGCAACCGCTAAGATTCAGTTCCTGCAGCTCGTGGCAGCCAGCGGCAATGGCGCGAAGTCCCTCAAGACCGAAGTCGCGGTTACTGCCGTCAGAGATGAGGTACAAGTTGGTCGCATGCAGCACCTCGAGCTTCGCGCAGCCGTTGGCGAGCAGCCGAAGCCCCACATCGGACACGCCCTTCACGCCGCCGAGACGAAGCGCTCGCAGCTCCGGACAGCGAGAGCCCAAGGCAGCGCAGGCCGCGTCCGTGAGATCCAACGCCCCCGTGAGGTCGAGTCGCGTGAGCTGCGCACATCCGGCGGCCAGCCACTGCACGCCAGCGTCGGTGAGCGCGCTGCAACCTGCGAGCGACACGTCGCGTAGCTTCCGGCAGCAGTCGCCTAGTGCGCCGCACGTCGTGTCGGTGAGCGGCTCGCTGCCTCGGACGCCCACAGGACGGTCCAGCGCCACGCGCTCAAGATGCGGACATCGCTGCGCGACGCGTACGACGCCACGATCGGAGATTCGCAGGCAGCTACTGAGCACAAGGACGCGTAGTAGCGGACATTGCGCTGCCAACGTTTCAAGAAGCGCGTCATTCACCTGCGGACAGCGAGCAAGATCCAAATGCGTGAGCTTCGGGGAGGCGTAGAAGCAGCGACGTAGCACCCATTCGTCAAGCTGCGGACAGTCCGCGAACGCCAGGCGGGTAAGTGTGGGCCCGCAGCGATCTACAAGAGCTGCGAGACCGGCGCCGCGCATCCCAGGAAGCGCCGAGGCATCCAAACGCTCCAGACGCGGGCAGCGCTCGCTCAGAACTCGCAGTGCCGCGTCTGTCACGCGCTTGGCGCCTGCGAGCGCCAGTTCTTTGAGCTCTGGCATCTCCAGCGCGATGGCCGCGACCCCAGCGTCCGTGATGGTGTCAGCTCCGGTGAGTAGAAGCGCCTCGGTTGGCTGCATGCGAGTATCAGCGGGAGCTTCGTCTGCCTCCTGCCGCTGGAGAGCGTAGCTGCTGTGCGACTGGCCAGGAAACAGACGCTGCAGCCTCTGAGCCTGCTGACTGGAGCTGGCGAGACGACGGTTGTGCGCCGCAAGACGCTGCAGTGTACGGTCCGAGACCAGCACACTCCAACGGCGAAGATCGACGCGTTTGCCTTGCAGTAGCTGCAAAGGAACGTCCGAGGGCATGCGGGTGTTGGTGCCGCTCGAATCGGGGCCATGCTCGACGGTCACCGCTAGCAGCCGGTCGAAGGCGGAAGGCGTCCCGGCCTGTCGCTGAGACTCATGCGAATGCGGAATGTGAGATCGCTCCGTGTCCTGCTGGTTCAACGACGTCGCATCGCCTGTGGCGTAGACAGCTGCCTCTCCCACCGCTTCCAGCTCAAAAGTTGACGAGACTTCTCGTGTTCCCGGGAGCTCCTGCAGCTTGACGCTGCTGGAGACTCGGAGCTGCTTCCTGGTGCCACCGCTACGCCGTGGGAGGAAAAGAGCGGTCTTTGGACTGCTGGAGGATGCGTCGGACGTTGGGGTCTCCGGTGGACGTCGACTGCTGTCCCCATCTGCGAGTCTGGGTGTCCAAATCAGTGGCGAATGAGGTTGAAGACAGCACGTGACGTTCGACAACGATCTTCAAGTGAGTGAGGCAGTCACGCTGAATTCGGTGGACAAACAACGTACGGCGTTAGATGTCGCGATCGCCACCGTCGTTCCTGATTGGAGCCAGAGCGCGAACGGCCCTCGACGGAGCGGCGGAACGTCTCCAGGAGCGTCATGCAAAGCGATCGCGAGAGAGGTAGGAGACGTGTGGAGAGTGGCAATCGCCTCCTGCTGCTATGGGCAGGCAACGGGCGGGACGTTGACGCGTAATAATAGGCGAGAAGAAGCACCCGCTCCAGCAAAGTTGCGAGACGAAGAGGAGGGACGTCGGTCGCTTCAAAGAGATGCTTTGCATTGCGAACGAAGTGAGACTCAAGCGCAGGCCTGGTGGCTACACGAGCGAGACATCAATTGATCGTCAATCGGTGATCAATCGATCCTACAAGCTTCACGTGTGCTGGTTTTGTGGATCACTTACGTTCCTGTGGCGGCTCGACAAGGCGCTGACTTTGGCCGCGATGCCGGGAACAATGCGACGGCGGAGGCTTGAGAGCTCTGGCTTCGCGACTCGCTGACTTTTGGTCGGAGCAGCGGGTGGGCACTTGAAACTGCCAATGATCTGCGTTGCCGAGACGCTGACATTGGCTTGGGCTTCGCTGGTGTCTTGGTCGCTGTCTGCGCCGGACCCAATGGAGCTGCTGCAGGAGGATTCAGCTGTATTGGCAAGGCCGCGAGGCACAATTGACGCGCCATGGAGGCACTAGAGCAGCGAATTGGCCGCTTTGTCTTCGTGTCTTCCCACCCGCGCCCGTCTTCTTCGCCGTCATCTCGCCACGGAGAGGACGAGGCTCGCGCTGTATGCGGCCTGCGCATCTGCGAGCGCTTCTTGTCTACAGCTACATCCTCCTCTACAAGTGACTGAAGCAGCAGCATTTTGGCCATCGCCATCCTGGCCGGGTCCAGCGATGGTTTGCGCTGTCTTGCAGCCACTGCGCGCTCCAATTGTCGGCGCTTGGCGTGTTCCAGCACCCAGGCGCGTCGCTTTCGGTCATCTTTCACTGCCAGTTCGTAGAACTCCTCGAGCTGCGCGTATTGCGCGGGTTGCGAGCGCTCCAACGCATCCAAATGCCGCTGGGCGCCGTTGGTAACCACCGTCGAGTGGGCCTCGCCGGCCGCGAGCTGTGTGACCCGCAGTCCGACCAGCGAGGAGACGAGATGCGGCACCGTGTAGATCTGCGGACACGAGCTCAGACCGCACTGCCCCATTTCGTCACTGCCCCAAGCGAAGAGCCGACCGTCGGGAGCGGCAGCCAATGAGTGCAGCTTGCCTGCTGCCACGGAGACCACGATCAGCGGTGACGGAAAGGAAGCCACTGCATCGAAGTACGTCACACGAGTGGGTACGAGGCGGTCGCGACAGTCTCCGAGACCTAATTGCCCACTGGCGTTCCAGCCGAAGGCGTAGAGCTGCAGCGAATCGCCGAGCGCCAGTGTATGTGCTGCTCCACAAGCCACGAAAGTGCATCGAGTGCCTTCACTAGGGAACGTCACGGGCTCAAACCACGAAGAACACTCGCCATCGTCGGCTCTGCAAGCGTCTGCGCCTCCGACCGCAGCTTTACGCGCTGCCTGGCGACCAAGACGGCCGTACTCGCGTTGACCACAGGTCAGCAGCTCGCCACATCCAAGCAACACTGCCGTGTGTTGATCTCCACACACGATCTGCACGACGCGTCGACCCTTAAGTGCCAACACTTCCATAGGCGAAGGCACGGCCTCGAAGGCTTGCTCGAGCGTGTTGAGTCCGTGGCCCAATGCACCGCTACCGCCGTATCCCCAGGAGAACACGTCGCCGCCCTCGGCAAGCGCGAAGCTGTGTTGTGCGCCGCAAGCCACCTGCACCACGCGCTTGTGCAGAAGTGCATGCACCACCTTTGGACAGCCCAGTAGATCTGTTGGCACCGCCTCGTGGCTCAATCGCCCTTCGCTAGCGTCACCCCAGGTCAACAAGTAGCCCTGCTCGCTCATGGCCACGACGTGTGTGGCTCCGCACGCCACGTCCAGCAGCATCCGGCTGAGCGCAGCGTCGGTGCCGCTCTGATGTTGTGCATCGCCGTCAGTCGCAGCTTCCTGGACGCCGAGCGCGACCATCTCGCCGTCTTTATACAGCGCCAACGTCCGGTCCCCTCGACTTGAGAGCTTCACGAGCGTGTTGCTCTGGTCCACCGCCGCTTCTGCAGCAGTCGTTGGCCCTCCATTGACAGCTGATTCGGCTTTGCCGGATGCAGCACTTGAGCTCGAAGCGGCCGCTGACAGGCGACGACGCGATTGGTACTGAGCCGCATGAGCCGCCGCATAGTTGGCGGCTTCGACAGCCGCCATCGCCGCCGCGGCACCCGGTGCCAATGGTGCGAGGATGGAGCACCTTGCGACCAGCGGAGCGCCCACGGCACGCGCCTCACTGCGAAGCAGCTCCACCTCCGTGAACTCGTGCACCGTCTTGGGCTGCTTCGGCTTTAATTGCTTGTGTGGAGTGGCGGCGGCGGCATTGCCCGTGGCAAAGAGACAGCAGCCGTCTCGGGGACTGATGTGCGTCTGCACGGCGCTGGGCAGCATCAGCACGCGGCGGCGTGCTCGATAACCGCGGCGCCGCCCCATGAATCGTCGTAGACGCCGCCACTCACAGCCGCCACCCGGAAGAACTGCGGTTCGCGCCAGTTCTCGCGCGTGAAGATGTGAAGAGCCGGCAGTACGCGCAAACCAGTCGGCAGGTTGACTGGCGACACGGTCACGGCGTGCTCCGGCGCGCTTGAACAACGCAGCACGACCGAGTAGAAAGCCGCCACGCCGCCGACGGCTACCTGGACGCTCGAGTGCGAGAAGACGACGCTGGCCACGCCAGGAGTGAAGCCTGCTCGTCGAAGGACGCTGTTGGAGTTGGGGCCGTCGTCCTGGCGCCGGGAAGCACTCGTCATGGCTGTGAAGAACGCAGCAAAGCGAGCGGAAGTGGATGAGACCTGTCGAACAAGAACGGCAGGTCTGGAAGGCCAGCAACGGGAGATCGAGCAGTCGACGGACGCGCCACAGAAGAGATGTGGAGCCGCCTCTCCCTATTTATAAAGGACGAGCGAATGTTGAGCGTATAACTTACACTCCGAGAACTTGAGCGACGATTGCTGGTGCTCCCAAGGGTTTCCGTCCTCCAGCAACGAACGAATCTCCCTGACGCCATGCGCAGTCCACGTCTTCAAAGCCTGCTTGCTGCAGGATCTGCAGTTGCTGGAACAACGGCAGTTGGCCCACATGATCTGCGAAGACCACGTGGCCACCAGGACGGAGAACACGCCACGTTGCACGGAAGAGCTGCTCGTACGTCGCCTCCACCGTCATCAGCCGTGGAGGTGAGGCTGCGGTCTCGGGAGCTGTCGACGCGTAGTGTGCAGGCTTCTCGGCCAGCACATGGAAGGCTAAGCACGCGACCACCACGTCCACAGGCTCACTGCTCAGCTCCGCCATGTCGCTGGGATCCACGAACCTCGCGACGAACTGAGCTGTCGTGGAAACGCCGGAACGCAGTGCTTCCAGCCGCTGACGGGCCATGATCAATCGCTGCTCGGACGAATCTACCAGCGTGAGCTGCGCCGTCGGATAAGCAGCCAGAAGCGCCGCCGACGCGCGGCCACTACCGGCACAGAGATCCAGCACGCGCTTCCTGTCGCAAGGCGGCAATGCCAACACCAGCTCCTCCAGCATGGGCTTGGCCAGAGGCATGCGCCTCTCAAGCTGCAGGTCGTACCAGTAGGCGTTGCCCCAGAATCCGCCTCGCCGCTCCAGATTCTTCCGCCAACTCGACGCGTCAGTCGAGGGAGCTACTGAAGGAGCCAACGCGGAAGCTGCAGGGCTGCTGAAGGCCAGAGGAGCACTCGACGGACCGGAAGACGTGGTCGACGCGGAAGCCACAGTGTCATTGGAGACCTGGAAGTTTGGAGGACCTGCAGACCCAGCGGGACTCAACGGGACGACGCCAGCCTTCCTCTTGACCCCATGACTGCTGTTCTCCATACCGAGAGATGCCGCATTGCCTGCTGCGAGGCCTCCGACTCCGGCTGGTCTCGCTGCCTGGAAGCAGTAGCAACGTTAATGCATCGTAGCAAATAGTACTGTTAGTAGTAGCACTCCACAATAGTAATACGTTAGCAGCGCTGCCTCGCCAGCTACTATCCACATCGTCCGAATAGTAATATTCCGGTGAACGCGCACCTTGCCGGGCTTGGTCTGCGACCGCTGCTGCCGGAACTCATGCAGAGCGTCCAGGTGCTTCGTCTCCATGTGGTAGCGGATGCTCTGGCTGCTGCCCTTCTGGTAGGGCAACGCTCGAGCGCAACGCAGACACCAGATGCCCACGGCGTCGTCCGTCGTCCACGCTTTCTTGCCACTGGGCGTTCCTGGCGCCGGCGCGATGAGCTTGGCGAACTGCCAATACTCGGGCTTGCGTATGTTCGACTGGCTGAATAGCGGCGGCGGCGAGGGCTCCGATGCAGCCGCTGGAGCTGGAGCAGGCGGCGTGGGGCGTGACATCTCGCCAAAGACCGGCTCCATTCCCGCCGTCTCTGCGGTCGTAGGTGCGGCAATAGCGGCCGCCACACCCGCCGCCAGGTCCTCGTCGGTCAGAGGCGCCCCACCGCTGGGTGCTACGGCGCCCCCGTCGACCGTGAAGGCGGCGCTCCGCGTGGTCGCTTCGTCCATTTTGTTCGTCGAAAGTCCAAGTATGCAAGCAGAGGGTGTATACACAACGATGTATACATGATGCAGAAAATGGTATCCGGATACCAATCCTTGCAGCCATCACACCCAAGCACCAGGCATTGCTGATGGACTCGGTGATGAGCCCTGCGGCGTGGCCTTGTGCTCGTCCATGCGTGGCCCTGCGCGGGGGAGTGGCGGGCTCCCCCGCGCAGGCGACAGCGCTGCATCTTCCGGACGCATTGGTGGCAGTGGCAGCCGTGCGACTGCCGCTCAAGCTCCCCAAGAAGCCGCCATCTTTCGCAATGAAGCAAAGCATCAGCAAGTCGCGACGCAACAGTAGATTGTGCATTTTTCTGGCTAGTTCGATAGACTGTTGAGAGAAGACACACGCAGGACAGGATCAGATCCCACGTGGGCTCGGCCTGCTTCGCGGCACGGCCACTGTCCACTTACGTCGACTTGTGGGCCAGGTAGGCCTCGAGCATGCTGGTGGTGGCGCTGTTGAAGCCCTTGACCGGCGCGCTCTCCTTGCGCGAGGCCGTGAGCTGCGAGCGCACCTGCTTGGCCAGCACCTTGCCGAGCTCCACGCCCCACTGGTCGAAGCTGTTGAGGCCCCAGATGGAGCCCTGCACGACCGTGCGGTGCTCGTACAGCGCCAGCAGCTGGCCGCACGAGAACGCGTCCAGCTTCTGGAACAGCAGCGAGATGGACGGCCGGTTGCCCGGGAACATCTTGTGGTTGCGCAGAGCCGCCGGCACGCCCTCGGCCTCCAGGTCCTCGAGCGACTTGCCGCGCGCCAGAGCATCCGGCTGCGCGAAGAAGTTGGACATGAGCTCGTCGTGGTTGGACACGGGCTCGCCCGCGAGGTACACGGGGTTCTGCGACTGGCAGAAGCCCAGGAAGTCGCAAGGCACGACTTGGCCCTGGTGGATGAGCTGGTAGAAGCTGTGCTGGCCGTTCGTGCCAGGCTCGCCGAAGTTCACCTCGCCCGCTTGGAACGGCAGGTCCACGCCCTCCATGGACACGCGCTTGCCGTTGCTCTCCATGTCCACCTGCTGGATGTGCGCCGAGAAGCGCAGCAGTGCCTGCGAGTACGGCAGCAGGGCACGCGAGCTGTGGCCCAGGAACGACGAGTTCCACACGCCCAGCAGCCCCATGATCACCGGCAGGTTGCTGCGAAGCGGCGCCTCGAGCAAGTGCGTGTCCATGGCGTGGGCGCCGGCCAGGAACTGCTCCGTGATGTCGAAGCCGAACTGCAGCGCGAGCGGCAGGATGCCCACGGCGCTCGTGACGCTGTAGCGGCCGCCCACCCAGTCCCAGAAGCCGAAGATGTTGGCGCGGTCGATGCCGAACTCCTGCACGAGCGGCACGGCCGAGCTGGCCGCCACCATGTGCTTGGCCACGGCGTCCGCCTCGCTGGCGCCCTTGCTCGTGAGCGCGTCCACCAGCCACTTGCGCAGCGTGCGGGCGTTCAGCATGGTCTCAGCCGTCGTGAAGGTCTTGGACACCACCACCACCAGCGTCTCCTCCGGGTCCAGGCCGTTGGTGGCGCGGGCCACGTCCACCGGGTCCACGTTGGCCAGGAAGCGCAGGGTGCGGCCCTCCGCCGCCGCCTTGGCCACAGGCTCGTAGCGCAGAGCCTCGAACACGAACTCCGGGCCCAAGTAGCTGCCGCCGATGCCGACGGAGATCACGTTGCGCAGCGGCTTGCCCGTGGCGCCCAGGGCGCCTCCGGAGCGCACCTTGGTCGTGAAGGCGCGGATGGCGTCCAGCACCGCGTGCACCTCGGGCACCACGTCCTGGCCGTCCACCACGATCTGCTTCGTCTTGGGCGCCCGCAGCGCCATGTGCATCACGGCGCGGTCCTCCGTGGCGTTCACGTGGGCGCCCGACGCGATGGCGGCCAGCTTCTTCTTGAGCTCGGCGGCCTCCGCCAGCTCGAACAGCAGGTCCAGCGTCTGCGTGGTGGCGTTCTGGCGCGAGTAGTCCAGGTAGATGCCCTGCTGCGTGGTGCGCATGGCGGCGTTGCGCGCGTCATCGGCCAGCAGCTGGCGCAGGTGCGTCTGCGCCTTGATGGCGGCCGCGTGCTCCTGCAGGTTCTTCCAGGCGGAGCTGTCGCTGATCATGGTGCTGAATTGCTTTGGGGAGTGGGGAGGGATGACAGCCGACCTGTGAGCTTCGACGCTTGTTGGCGAATGAAGTGACTGAGGAAGGGAGAAAGATCTGCGGCCAGCCCCCGGGAGGCCATACGAAAACGCAGTGAACGCAATCGCGATCTTGATGTGGGGATGGCTGACGTTGGTGTGGCAGGGTATTCGGTTGTAGAGGCGGCGCGTCAGCAGGTGCAAGAGGTATTTTTAGGTTTATTTATGAGATGCTGCAAGTTGACTCTGCGACGGTAGGAACATGAGAGATCAGAAGGTTTATAGAATGCGCGAAGAGGGGGAATTAGGTGCTTTGGCTGTCGTATCAGTCAGAAAGATTAAACTTGACGAGGAATCGGTTGTACAAGGTTTGAGGGGAATCTTGCGACAGGCAACACATCCTGCACACGTGGACTGCATGGATGTTGTCGCTGTTGACGTTCCTGCTGCTGGTAATGCTGCACATGCACACGTATACATCCGCCAACGCAATCGAGCGGAGACGCTCGTGCCCGCACAGGTGGTTCCACTGAAGGTTTAACGGTTGGGCACGTCGTGCTCGGCTCTTTCGCTCGATCGCTGGCAAGGTGGACAGTGAAATAGAGTGGTGAGCAGGCCGCGGCAATCGGTCCGCCGTGGACGCACTTTGCAGATGGAGCTGCTCCTCTTTGCAGCAGGCACGAATACGTTTGCAGAGACGTCTCCTTCAGGCCCCGCGTGAGCCATCGACGAAGCGCTTGTCTCTGCCTTTTACGTCTTCATTCACGCCTGTGCCTTTTCTATTTGGCTTCGGTCCGATTTCTAACTGGCAACCTGCTCAACCTCGCCGTGAATACTCACGCGCGGAGGCCGCGTCGACCAACTCCTGCGACAGACCGTGCCATGCACTCATCTCCGCCCCTCATGCGTATCCGGACGCAACTTCAGCACATGTAAACCCCTCCATCACATCGAGATTGGCGGTCTGCTTCGAGAGCGTGCGCTGCATTGCTGTTGAGGTTCTGGGCATGTAGTACAGTA
The DNA here is from genome assembly GCA_001712635.2 of Nothophytophthora sp. Chile5. Classification (NCBI taxonomy): domain Eukaryota; phylum Oomycota; class Peronosporomycetes; order Peronosporales; family Peronosporaceae; genus Nothophytophthora; species Nothophytophthora sp. Chile5. The sequence continues at coordinate 45,680 of MBAC02000075.1, forward strand.
GAACTACCGGTAGAATGTCCAACAGTGCAGGAAACGAGAAGGAAACATAACAAAAGCAAGAGAACATGAAGCTGTTTTGCATGATTGTGGGCGCTGCCGGCAGCGCGTTTTCCCTCGACGCGAAGCCGCGCACGTATGTCTGTGGACTGAAGGAAGCGATCAAGGAGGGATATCCGGACGCCTTCAAGGACGTGAACGCGGCTAAACTTCAGTTGTATCTCGCGCGACAAAATACTGGCGCGTGGCTGTCCAGTTCGTCGGACGATGTGAAAGCGTTGGAGCGAGGAGACAAGACCGACGTTGTGGTCGCGTTGATGGAAGAGGAAATCGACCCAATCGAGACCGTTAGAAGTGCTTTCGTGGGAGCCCCGAGTGAGAACGTTATCCACGTGTTGGTGGCAGTGACAACGATTTTCTGCATCGTTCCCGGCAGTAGCGCGTTTGCTATTCGGGTTAGCGACGGCGCGCTTATCTGTGACCTGAAGGATGTTATCAAGGCGGAGAAGCCGCACGCCTTCAAGGACGTGAACGCGGCTAAACTTCAGTTGTATCTCGCGCGACAAAATACTGGCGCGTGGCTGTCCAGTTCGTCGGACGATGTGAAAGCGTTGGAGCGAGGAGACAAGACCGACGTTGTGGTCGCGTTGATGGAAGAGGAAATCGACCCAATCGAGACCGTTAGAAGTGCTTTCGTGGGAGCCCCGAGTGAGAACGTTATCCACGTGTTGGTGGCAGTGACAACGATTTTCTGCATCGTTCCCGGCAGTAGCGCGTTTGCTATTCGGGTTAGCGACGGCGCGCTTATCTGTGACCTGAAGGATGTTATCAAGGCGGAGAAGCCGCACGCCTTCAAGGACGTGAACGCGGCTAAACTTCAGTTGTATCTCGCGCGACAAAATACTGGCGCGTGGCTGTCCAGTTCGTCGGACGATGTGAAAGCGTTGGAGCGAGGAGACAAGACCGACGTTGTGGTCGCGTTGATAGGAGAGGAAATCGACACAATTCTCATTGTGAAGGATGTATTCGACGGCGCTCCCTGCCTGGAGACAATTCATGTACTGGCGGTAGATCCCAACCGTCCCTTGCGCCGCGCGCTGACTGGTGTTTTGGGATCTACTGGGATAGACTGAACGTTAAGCTGCAGAAATTGAACAACGGGGAAGCAGCCAGCTTGTCAAAGATCAGCTGGGACGTGATCAAGGACGCCTATCGCCGCAGAGAGTACGTACAAGAAGCTCGATCAGTTTCCAAGGAAACGGTACTAGCGATCCAATCCCGGCTGAAGAGATCCGTCAATGTGATCGGACGGCCACAAAGCGAGACGGAATGCACCTGCGTTCTCTTCAATCTCTTTGAGGAAGCCATCTTTTCGACGGACTGTGGTGTGAAGACCCGACTTCAATATAAGTTGGACAGTACACCTGAAACAGTGAACGTGGAAGGCTTCGCCGACTTCACGTTCGTTAATGCCAAGAACTACGTGTGCGTGATGGGGGCCAAGAAAGTTGAGAACGACACCGAGAACGAGGATGAAGACGAGGAGGAGAGCGAGCAATCGGAAGAGCGAGACCCTGAGAAAGAACTGCAGAACGGCTTCGCCCAAGCGCTGGTGGGGATGGAGATCGCGAATACCTGGAAGTGGAAAAGCGGAGAAAAAACGGTGAAAGGCATCGTGTCCAACTACTGCAAGTGGACGTTCATCAAGCTCGAGTACCCGGAGGGCGGCAGCGGTGATCCCATCGTTTCGTGCGACGAAGATGAGTTGGTGCGGAGCGTCTGCACACCACCTTCAGACGCGGACCTGACACGCATTGTTGGCAAGATTTTGGCAGTGCTCATGGATTAGTCAGCCGCTGGTGGGCTCGGCAATCGCTGAGGAACACATGGAGGGCCTTTTAGCACTTTTCCTTCGTTGAGGTTATCTGGATCCAAGACTGGAAGCTAGGCGACACAGCGTCTCGGCAAGCTTCTCGAAGAGGTCTCATTCGCGCGACTTACTCAGTAAATCACTACTAACGTTATTCAGGATTCGGTGCGAAGAGTGCTGGCAGTTCGCCAAGCAGGTTGCGTGGACATGGGGTGGATCGATGCTAATGCCAGGAATACACGTCATGCATATCCGCTTTCGCACGATGCGCAACTCCGCTGTGGCTTGTGTGCCTGTGTTAGGTAAAACCTCCATCTAGTGTGTCAATATGGAGGTCAAGGCCAACAGGCACAGCGCGGCGGTGCCATTGAGCTGGAGCGTTCGCGTTGGATACACGCACAGAAAAACGGATGTCCGTAGAAGGTGATCTGAGATCTGAGGTGGTTGTTCGGCTCCACACTGTGCCGTCGGCGTGACGCCCAACAGCCATGCATGATGTCATCCGCTCCGCGGCACCGCACAGTGGGATGGATCTCAGCAAATGTGTGATGACTAGCATGATTTTCACAAAGGATGGTTGACTTGCAACTTCAGTTTCCAGAACAAGGGATTCTGTAATGGGTTCATAACCTGAATTTAGTGTCTGCCACCTGCATTTCGGCATGCTTCTCACGCCCAGCGCCAACGTCACCACCACTTGCACCAGACGCATCGAAGCGACATTGGAGGGAGAGAAGAGAGCTGCCCGACAAAGAGAAGGCTGGAAGGGGCGCGGGCGGAGAACGCAGTCGCGCAGCAGACGCCGACATTCAAGCAGATGACCCCGTCCACAGGCACGGAGTCGGTTGCCACCAATCCCTCAAGCACGCCAGCGAACGCAACCGAATCAGCACGAGAGTGGGCTGCATCGTTCGTGTGGGAACGCGCAACAGGGCACCCTCACGGCGCTGCGCTGCCTCCACGACCGACGAAAGCAACGACAAGTATGATGCAGCGGCGACCGACCACTCGTCTGCGCAACCTGGACGCGTTCCGATCGACGCGGCTGGTGATGTGGCGCCGCCGGTACTTTGAAGGCATCATCCGCTGGGAGACGGCGCTACGCATGCTGTTCGTTGACTTCCCCAAGCTCCTGTTCAAGCGCTTCGAGAGCACGCGCACCATCGTCTCGTTCTTCTTCGTGTACGTGATGTTGCAAGCGCTGGCTATTCTCTGGGGCTTCCTGTTCAATGTGGGCGCCGTGCTGGGCGAGAACATGAGCACGATCATCACCATGCCCTTCCCGCAGGCGCTGTGCGTGCTGCTCGTGTACGGGTCGGTTATGGGGATTGTGCTGTCCTTCGGTCGCGCCACGTGGATCCTGACGTGGCAGTCGCTGCAGAACTTCCCACTCATCCGTCGCATGATCGCGGTCGAGTGCCGTCCACAGGCGGTCATCCTCACCGTGGCGATGCCCATGCTGGTGATCCTGCCCAGTCTGATCGTGGTGCCTTCGCACTGCAGCGATGCCATCCTCGAAGAGTCGTCGTCGCTGGTCAAGGTCATGTGCGAGGAGTCGTATCTGAAGCTCCTAACCGACAAGCACCCAGTGTTCCAGCGCGCGTTGCGGCTGTCCACCGCCATCGCAATCTGCCAATTCATCCAGCTGTGTCTCGAGATCTTGCCAAGATGGCGCAGTGCTCTGGCCGGATTGAGCACGACATCGACGTTCCTTCTAGGTGGATGGCTGCTGGGTCTGAACTTTGTGGGCGGGGTGTGGACCGTCGAGTGGGTGGCACGCCACTTCGGATTGAAGATCACACCGTTGAGCGACCTCACCAACTACCAGTGGGAGATCTTCGGCATGACGCTGTTGATGGTGTGGATTCTCTGGTTCCTGACCGTCACATGCCACACCTTCGCGAACGTGAGTGAGTGCGACTC
>MBAC02000077.1:0-13818 GCA_001712635.2 Nothophytophthora sp. Chile5
GGATTGCCACACGTCGGCGCTCTCCGGCTCCTCGGGGTTCAGCATGCGGCCGTGGCTGGCGTGGCGCAGATAGCGCAGGAACAGGTCCAGAACGAAGGACTTGCCCGTGCGGAAGGCGCCCACCACCGAGAAGATGGCCACCTTCATGTCCTCCGGCACCTTGTGGAAGATCTCGCGCAGCGCCATCTCGTCCAAGGCGAAGGTCGTGCCGTCCTCGTCGATGCTCACGATCTGCCGCGCCTTGGGCAGCTCCTCGGGCGAGCGCGTGGACGGCACCTCCGCGGCCACAGGGGCCGGGGGCGGCAGCACAGGCGCGGAGGCGGGCGGGGTCGCGGCGGGAACGTCCGACATCGCGGCGGATCTTTATGGCTCGGGGTTTCTTCTCTTCTGGCTCATCGATGTCGTGTCGCGCGGTGGGGCGTTGACTGTTCCGCGTTTCTATCCCCGATGTTCTATAGGTCGTTTCTAACGTGTAGGTTGTTCGGTTAAGTACGAGCAAACTGGCGTCTGTAGGTTCACACTTGGACGATGATTGGTGGAAAAGACAGATTTAGCTCGGATGGAAGGGAGAACTCGAATAGAAGCTCCGTCTGATTTCTTAACGGATGACGAGGCGGGATGTCTCCCGTTGACGACGTCACCTTCATCGTGCGTGGCGGCGACTTGTGCCACCCCTCGGAAGGAACTTCCGTAGCGACGTCGCGTGTGTTTGGTGGGCGCGAAAGCCATCAATCGTGGCCCAGTTCACCCAGTTTTCAGCCATCAAAAGTGCTTTCGGCACTCGATTCCCCACTCCAATAATAGCCCTCAAATTAGCAGATTTCACTTCAAGTTGAACAAAATGTCTTATTTTGCTTGTATCTTATTTTGCTTGTATTTTGCGGTGTCAAAAGCTAAAGAATGAGTCAGCATGGTCTCTCTTCACCCCAAATGGGAGTGCCTCTACCTCAAATCCACATGGCCAGCATGGCGATCGAGGCATACAAGAGTGTCCCTGCCAATGAGGACGCCGAGGTCGACGCCGTCGAGGCCTGAAGGCGCGACCCAGTGGCCAGGCAAGACGTGTAGTCCTCCGGCGTGGACCACCACATCATCGAACACAGGTACCAGGCCAGACACACCGAGTCTTCGCACGACGTCTGCAGATACGACTGGGCCTGGGAGTTGTAGTAATACTGCTGCACCAGCTCCGAATCGGCCGCCGCGTCCACCACGAAGCTGTTCATCTCCGACCAGGACAGCGAGCTCACATTATAAGCGGTGCTTGCCTTGAAGAGTGGCTGCCAGTCCAGCTCCTGGATGTCTCCCGAGATGTTGGAGCCGTAGACTGTGAAGTCCAGAAGCTCGTACGTGGTGGCATGGAAATCCCAGACCAGGAACGCTGGGTTGTTGTAGAAAATGGGGGAGATGGCGGCTGCCATGAAGAGCGGCACGAGTTGTGAGCTGTTGTTCGCCTCCTCGTCAGCGGTAATCACGTCTTCCGGGGCTTGGGTGTCCATGTCTTCGGTCAGCGGCAGACGAAACTCGATGCTGTGTGTGTGGCCGAAGAGCTGCGCCTTGATGACGTCCGTGAACTTGGTCACGATCTGCTTGTACGTCGCGATGTACGCGGCTCCCCACATCGGCGATCCGTCTTGAGCGTCGATGATAGGAGGGATGTGGCCGACGATGTACGCGAACTTGCTGCTGTTACGTAACTCCAGCAGAGTAGTGTTCAGCCACTCGAACTGGCCGAATGGATCCGCCTGGTCCGTCGTGTCTGGAAGGTGGTTGGGCTACAGAGTGAATGACAGCAACACAGTCAGATTGTGTGGCCCCTGTCATTCACCACGAGGATGTTCGCCTTGTCTGCCTTACCGAGTACGGCACTGTGTTGAGGGTGAGCACGACGAGATTCTCGTCCAGGTTGTACGACAAGTAGCCGTGGTCATTGAAGTAATTCATATCGGAGTCGATGAGCGAGCCTTCCCACGCCCCGGAGATCGCTGCAATGGACGGATTCTCCTGTGTATCTGGGTCCGTTACGTTCAGGGTATAGGCTGGGTCTAAGTTCATTCATAAACGTTCAAGAAGTGAGTCAAACGAGAGGCCCTAGTTACCACTAACCCAATCAAGAATGCACGTACAAGAATCCGTGTCTCCGAGGATGGCCGTAACGCTCAAGGTGTCGTTCCCCGTAGCCGAGAAGTACTTCGTCAGGGTCTCCACGTTCGTCTTCACCGCTTCGACGAGGTATTCCTCCGACGGACTGTCATGGACCGCGTGGTCTCCAGTGAAGAGGAAGAGATCTGGCTCAGGTAGAATCCGCTGGGCGTACTCGAGTGCCAAGGTCAGGAGAGTGATAGGGGCGTCGACGCCGTACGCTATTGGGATTTCAGCCGAAGCTGAGGCATCCAAAGACTCGGAGATGTTGAGGTGAACGTCCGAGAAGTGCAGGATGTGCTTGACCCCCACCTCGTCACCACCGGCGACACTGCTGCTGCTACTGCTGCCGCTTCCTGACGAGTCGGAGAGTCCCGAGTTATCCCCGACGCTGGTGGAGGTCGAGGTGGAGGTGATCTTCTTTGACATGGCACCGAGTTCAGGTGTCGTGACCAATAGCGCCACTACCGCCAGCAGGCGTGCATGGAGGCAAGAAACCAGCATGATTCTTTGTCCGTTGTATGAGAGTGAGAGTGAGGTGGGGGTTGCTTGCCGCAGTGGAAGTTGCAAAATGAGATGAGGAGTTGAGCAGCAGGCACTGGAAGGACGAAGCTCGCGTCGGTTAGCATGGCAGTCTGCGAGCGGTGCCGGTGCTTGATTCTACACTCCCATTATCCTGAGGTCGCAGCGGCGGGCGGCCGATTGGAGCAAACTCGGCCGATATCAATGGTATGCCATTTGATCGATGTGGCGTCATCCGCTATCGACGCTTTGTGCTGACGTTGCTGCCATCTTACTTGATTTGCTTTTGGTGGACGCAAAACCCATAATTTTGTATTTTCGGATGAATTTGGTGACTCAGCCATCAAGTAGCTGTAGACATTTGAAGCACCGTGATGCTGGAGAATAGATGTGGGTTGTCGCATTTGCATGGTTGGTTGGTGTAGTTTCACCGCAAATCTATCGAAATGGCTCCGTTTTTGTTGCTGGAAGTATCCTGCACTTCAACTTCAACTTCAACTTCACCAGTCGAAATTGCGATCTAACTGTAAATTGCATTTCTTCCCGAAATTGTTATTTGCTCTCCCTGTCGTATTCGTGGATCCGTCCCGCTTAAACCGCTACGATGGCGACCAAAATGTACAGCAGAGATCTCACCAAGGCGAACGTCAATGTCCCTGCTGAAGAAGCCGCGAATGACCCATTGGATACGCAGGCGGCGTAGTCTTCTGCTGTGGACCACCACTGAAACGAGCACAGCCACTTGGTTTGGCACGTCGTGTCTCGGCATTCCGACTGTTGATACGACTGCGCCTTGGAGTTGTAGTAATACTGCTCCAGCAGTTCCGGATCCGCTGTCGCGCGCTCCACGAAGCCGTTCATCTCCGACCAGGACAGGGAATCCACACCGTAGGCTGTACTCGCATTGAAGAGCAACTGCCAATCGAGTTCCTGACTGTTTTCAGAGATGTTGGTTCCGTAGACCGCGAAGTCGAGCAGCTCGTACGTGGTCGTATCGAAGTCCCAGGTCATGAAGGCCGGGTTGTTGCGGAAGATGGGCGAAATGGCCGCCGACATGAATAGAGGCATGAGGTTCGAACTGCCTGTATCGTTCATATCTGATCCCACCACATCTTGGGACTGTGAGGTCTGGTCAGCGGTCAGGGGAAGACGGAACTCGATGCTGTGCACGTGACCAAAGATCTGTGCCTTGACGACATCCGAGAAGTCGCCCACGATTTGCTTGTACGTCTCGATGTACGCGGCGTTCCACAAGGCCGAGCCGCTGTACGAGTCGATGATTGGCGGGATGTGGCCGACGATGAAGGCGAACTTGCTGCTATTTCGTAGCTCCAGTAATGAGGTATTTAGCCACTTGAATTGGTCGAACGGATCCGGCTGATCAGTCGTATCCGGAACGTGGTCAGGCTGTCGTGGCAATGGCAAGCAACACATGAGTTAGACTGCGTTCTCCTGCTGCATTTCCCAACTGTAGAGGGTTATCTGTTCGGCCACACACCGAATAAGGCACCGTATTGAGTGTGAGCACAACGAGGTTCTCATCGAGATCGTAGGACAGATACCCGCGGTGGTTGAAGCCCTTGAGATTCGAGTTCGTCAGTGAGGCTTCCCAAGCTCCCGAGATAGCAGCGATCGACGGGTTCTCCTCGACATCCGGGTCTGTGACGTCCATGGTGTAGCCGGGGCCTAATGCCATTGTAGACGTTCAACAAAGTTCTTTTAGTCATCACAATGTAAGTAAAGTGCTACCATCTCACGAATACCGGACGTACTTGTGTCGGAGTTTCCCAGGATCGCAGTGATGTTTAAGCTCTCATTCCCCACAATCGAAAAGTACTCTGTCATGGTCGCCACGTTGACCTTCACAGCCTCGGCAAGGTACTCCTCGGACGGATCTCCGTGTACTGCGTGATCGCCCGTATACAGAAAGAAGTCTGGGTCAGGCAGCACTTGCTGGGCGTACTCGAGAGCGGAGGTCAACAGGCTGATGGGTGCGTCGACGCCGTATTCGAATGGGATCTTGGCCGAGTCGTTGGGGTCGAGGGACTCGGAGATATTGAGATGGACATCTGAGAAGTGCAGAATGCGTTTGATTGCCACTTCGTTATCGCTAGAGCGACGGCTGAAGCTGTCGTTGCCCACTGAACCAGAAGAACCTGCTGACTCCGAGGATTCCCCGGCACTTGGAGAAGACGCTCCATTGGCGACTGCAACTCCCGGTGCCATCGCTAATAGCCCAAACGCCGTCACCATACGGAAAAGAGAGGGTTGCATAGTTCTTGTCGAGCAATTGGAGTGGTGGATCAGCGGTTTTCTTGGTCTCAGCGAGGGAAGTCGCGAAATGAAGTGCAGGACGTCTGAAGCGCAATGGCGCAGGTTTCTACTGGAGTTGGCTGCATTTTGAGGTGCCCGTGCTGGATTGTGTACGCCCATTAACTGGAGGTGTTGCATGCTGCGCTGCCAACGTTGGTGGACTCTCGAGGAGACACATCGGTTGGATGGTTGATGGGCGCATACCCTATAATGGGGATTCTCAACCATCCAGAAACAAATTTTCAAAATACAAATTTGATCATTTTTGTAAAACACTATTCTACCAACTTGTACCGACTGTGGAATGCAGATCGATAATTAGCTACGCGTAGTAGAAGATGACATATTTTAGCTCTAAAATACATTTGATCTACTTGTAAAAAAAACGAAAACATTTAGCGAGTATGCTGCCGAGCGAGACTGCTGCTGCTGCTGCTCCGACTGCTACTGCCGCTGCTGTTCTCATCAGAAGATCGCGAACGCAAGCGTCGGAAGGGCTCGAGCGCCCAGTGGGCTGCCGTACGCCAGGCATCGGCTGCGTATTCATACAAAGCTGCAGGAACAGGCACCAGAAGCGGCTCCCGCAAATGGTGGCGCGGCGTGCGCTGCCCAAAGCGCTGCGACTTGTCCTTGACCCACCACAGCACTGAGTACGTGTCGTCCACGCCATCGGCCTCATTATGCTGTAGCACCACACCCGCATACCACTGCTCGCCGTACATTACCTCCACAATATCGCCCTTCTCAAAGACCACGGGTGGCTCCTCCTCCACTTCTTCCTCCTCAATAGCCACCAATAATTCCGCTTTCGCCTCCTCCAGCTTGTCATCTCTCTCTCTGTTCGTCTTCGACTCAGATTCTTCGATCTCCGCCGACGGCAAGGGCGTGAGAGCCGCGTATTGGTCCTCCACTTCACGGAGATACGTGTTGCCCACATCGAAGGCTTCCGCCAGGATCTGACGCATGGGACTGGCCACTAGCGGCGCCACGTCCAGCGCCTGCTCCACAAACTCGTAGGCGCGTTTGAACCGCTTGACCAGCCCGTCGATCTCGTAATCCCGCGGGTCGACGGACTGCGCTCGACGACACAACGGACAGGAACGGAAGCGATGCTGAGCCGCGCGAGATAGACACGACCAGCAGAAGGTGTGGGCGCAGGAAAGCGTGATGGGCGCTTGCACATCGGCACAGAGGCAGATTGGACATGTGAGAGCGCGTGGACCGAGCCGGAAGTTGCCGTCGGGTAGCACACACAGCATCACGCGGTCGGTGAGCGCCGCCGTGTCATCGCAAAGTACGTCTAGAGACGCGGCGTCGTAGAACGGCTGGCATTTGAGATCCTCCAGTACTTGTGCCTTGAGTCGGGAGCAGGGAGTCGTGGTGAGGTCTTCGGCCTCGCTGTCGGTCGTGACAGCGCCGGCATTGGCTGCCTTGTCAAACTTCTTGGAGATCTTGACCAGAGCGAGGCTGTTGAGCACCACGAACCGCCGGAAAGCGTCCACGCGACTCGAGAGCTGCAGTGCGTCCAGCAACAACGTGCGTGCCGTGGCTTGAGGCAGCACCCAACGCGTACCGAGTGCCTCCTGCAGCGCCTTTAGTTCGCGGTTCGCTAGCTCATCCAGGATCAGCGCATGCGCGTTATTGATCTTGAGCATCTCGGCTTCCAGCAACGCGCGGAAATCCGCCGTTCGTTTGTCAATTGTGGCACTGCGAAGCTCCAGCTCCTCCTCGGAAGACGGGAACAGGAGCTTGATGTGCTTCTTCAGCGTCTTGTAGTCCACGTAGTCGGCCTCCCACTCCGGAGACGCCAGACTGCGCACCCGCTTGCCGAACTTCATCGTGGAAAAGTGCTATTGATACCGCGCAAGGCGTATCGTTAGTGCTTAGTAGAAGGCGATTCCGAAAGTGAAGCGAAGACACCTAAGCTGAGCCCACTCTGCAATTGGCAGCAAAGCAACGGGACCAAAATAGCAGCGACGTGGAGGGAGAGGCAGAGAGATCCGCGCATTATCCAGGCTGCATCTCGCGGCTCATCTTGGAGGAACCGCATATCCGGATATCATTGCGATGCTTGGTAACGTTACCTGCTGATTCGCGCGACGTCCTCTCCGACTGATAATCTCACTTGAATCTCGGGGAAGATTCCCGACAACCGTTACTCGTAGTAACTTCAAGTGAGTTATAACGCTGCGAATCCAACTGCAACTTCAGCCACGTTGTCACAAATCCAGGTGCACTCGTGGTCACCTGCGCCACAAAACGGTCGACAAACCAGTACCATACCGGTAATCAGGATAAAGCGCACTTAGCACTGTCTCACCGAAAACCGAATGTAGCGAGGAAACCGTACTTTATTGGATCGCCGGATTGGCTTTGCTTCGCGTCGATTCAGCAACAGGAAAGGTGGTGCAGATAGATCTGCGGACGGAAGGACCGGCCAAGAAGGCGCTATACCTCAGCCCCGGGCACAGCGACAGCGCTCAGACCTTCACCCCCAGATAGCAGACGTCTGTGCGCGTCGATACATCTCCTTTTCGGCGGGAATGGAGCGCAGCGCGGGTGCCAAGCGGCCCCAGAAACTTGACGACGAGGCGCCGGTCGAGCGGAGTGAAGATGAAGAGTTGGAGGTCGGAAAAACGGTAGCAATAGGCGACGCCATACCGCTCATGCAGCACGGCCGAATCTCTGGCCATCCCATGTCTCCGCCATCGCTGGCACAGCGTCGAGGCGCGGTCTGGGCTCTAGCTGGACTCGGCGCGCTGTTCCTGCTTCTCGTGGTTCTCGTGGTGCGTGGCGACACGTTACACGCTCCCCCTTCATACGGAGACCGGTCCAGTGCGTCCGATTGGATAGATCAGCTGCCTAGTGATGTCGCTAAGCACGTGGATCGCTCGGTGGACCCATGCGACGACTTCTACGCCTTCAGTTGCGGCCAGTGGCTGGAACAAGCCAAGATCCCGGACGATAAGTCCGGCGTCTACCTGTCCTTTACGACAGTGGGGGACGAGAACGAGCGCGTATTACGCGACGTGTTGCAGCAAGATTGGCCGCTCGTCGGCGAACTCTACGCGTCCTGCATGAACTTCAGTAATAGCAGCAGCACGACGGCGGATGCGGCTTCAACAGCAGTACTAGCACCGACATTACAAGCGATCGCAGCCGCAAAGAGCAAGAAGGAGCTGTTCGTACTGGCAGGGAAGCTCTCACAGACTGGCCCAGACTTCCTCACGGGCATCGGGGTGTTTGCGGATGCACGAGAGGCCACGAAGTACGCACTGCATGCCTCGCAAGCCGGCCTCACATTACCAGATCCGCAGTATTATCTCGACCGCGACCAGTTCGACACGGTCAGTGACGCGCTCCACGCGTACGTGGTCGAGCTGTTCGTGCTGGCTGGCTGGGCGTCTGACGCGGCGGCGTCACATGCCGCTGCAGTCATCGCCTTCGAGCAGCTCCTGGCTCCGCTTTTCGTCCCTAAGGAAGAACTCCAAGACCCCGTGGCCTCTTACAACCGGATGAGCGTAGCACAAGCCGCGACCAAGTACCCACTGCTGTTCGCTCAGTACCTGAACGGCACGGGGCTACTGACTGGTCTGACGGCTCGGAAAGCCGATGTGATCGTGGAAACGCCGGCCTTCTTCCAGCAAACGGAAGCGCTCGTGGCCGCCGACTCGGTGACCCTGGAGACCCTGCAAGCGGTACTAAGTTATCAGTACTTGAGCTCCTGGGCACCCGCACTCAGTGAGCCGTTCGTCCAAGCGAGCTTTGCGTTCTTTGCACGAACATTACGCGGCCAACAGGCTCGGGCGCCGCGCTGGAAGGTCTGTCTTGGCCGCGTGACGGGCAGCTTCCCGGACTTAATGGGCAAGTACTTCGCCTTGCTGCGGTTCGATGAAGCGAGCGAAGAACTGGCCAATCGACTGGTTACCCAGCTACAGACAGCGCTGCGTCAGAATCTGGCGCGTGTGGACTGGCTGGACGGCTCTACCCGGCAGGCGGCGCTGGAGAAACTGGGCCAGATGACCAACCTTATTGGCCACTCGACTCGCGCCGAGCACTTCCCCTTCGAGCTGAATCGCGACGCCCCGCTGGCTGAAAACCTCCGGATCGTCAAGCAGTTCAACTTCGAGCGGGTGGTGAAGCGGATCGGCGAGACGGTGGACCGCAGCGAGTGGCTCATGACGAGCGCCGCCGTGAATGCGTACTACCAGCCGACGGGGAATCAGATCGTGTTCCCTGCTGGCATTCTACAGCCGCCGTTCTTCGCGAGAGGACGACATGCAGCCCGTAACTTCGGGGCGATTGGCAGTGTGATTGGCCACGAATTGACCCACGGCTTCGACGATTCCGGACGGTTCTACGCTGGGGATGGCAACCTAGCGGACTGGTGGAGCAATGCGACGGTGAAGGAGTTCACGGAACGCACGCAATGCCTCGTGGATCAATACGCCGCCTATCCAGCACTCAGTGCCTTTGATAGTACCAAGGTACTGGGTCACATCAACGGGAACTTCACGTTGGGTGAGAACATCGCCGACAATGGCGGCGTGAAGCTGGCCTTCGCGGCGTATCAAGCCTACGTCCAGGAGCTGGGTCAAACGAGCGAAGCTGACGTGGCCAACCAGGCCGAACGCGACTTACCTGCTCGAGCAGCAGACAAGCTCTTCTTCCTGTCGTTTGCCCAGGCCTTTTGTGCCAAGTCTAGTGACGCGAGTATGGTGCAGCGATTGGCCACGGATCCACATTCGCCTGAACGCTGGCGTATCAATGGCGTGGCCAGCAACTCGCGGGACTTCGCGCGCGTGTTCTCGTGTCCGGCCGACGCGTCCATGAACCCACGCGCCAAGTGCCAGCTCTGGTAGTTAAGGGGCTTCTCTCTTGATGTCGTCGGTCTGATTGGACAAGAAGCAAGCGGAGGGAATGACCATTTAGGCTACCGGTACAATCAATGGCGTTGGCTGGTTTAGACGGGCAGAGCGCTGAGTTTCTGGTCGAGCAGCTCCGTCGTTTCCTCGAGGTCGTCGTCTTCCTGATGCAGTTCGAAGCAGCGCTCGGCCACATTCCGGACCACGCCGCGGTCGTAGGAGCGCAGTTCTCCGCCTTGTTGGAAGCGGTAGCGATCGGCATTGAGCACTTCGTTGGTCGTGCGATTCCGAGCCAACAGATACATGTGGAAGCTCGCGAGTTGAGCCACGGGAAGCAGCAGCACTAGCAGATAGAGCATCGCTACGATCGCGAACATGCGAAGATGGTGGTGCCAACGCCAGAGCAGATACAAAACGTACTCCATTCCGGCCAGATCCACCGCCAAGAACGTCACGAAGAGCAGGAAGGCCACGTAGTTGTCGCGCCCCACGCAGTTATCTACGAACGGACAGCTACATACACACAGTTATGAGTTTCAGATCTTCTGGAGGCTTCAAAAATAGCATAAAGTTACGTACTGATGGTCGAAGACAGGCACGCAGGTCTTGCAGACGCGGCAGTGCTTGGCCCGCGGCGGTCTTTGGATGTGGCACGTGTGGCACAGCGGTCGCTCCAGACACTGGCGTTGCGCTCGAACCAGCGCGCTCTCTCCTGTTTTCTCGGCTTCACCGTCCTCGTCGCCGTTAATGAGTGCCTCCGTGACCTGATCGTAGGCTTGGGCGTGTCGCTCGCTGTCTTCTGGCGCACTTCCTGGCTTCGTGGTGACTGTGCGGTAGAAGAAGAACCAGGTGACGACGTTCCAAGCCAAATGAGGTACCATCACTCCACGTCGATCCGGCATGGCGGGCAGTACGACTAGGAGATACAGTAGTAGTGTGATCACGGCGTTGAGAATCGTGAAGTAGTAGGGCGCGCGACTGCCGGAGTCGCACCACCACGTGAATGCAGCCACGTTCCAAGCCGCTACACGAAGTTCCCGCCGTTTGAGGTACCTAGAGACGTCTTGATGGTACTTGAGCACTGCCAGGTCCCTTGGCGTGCGTTTCCGAGCATCAAGAGCTTGAACATCAGCATCCAGCGTCTCAACCAGGAACTGAACAGTACTGATTTCACCACGCATGGCCGCGAGATGCAACGGCGTCTGGCCGAAGCGATCCGGCGCGTCGGAACTCACGCCCAGGTACTGGAAGACCGCCACGATCTCCGTCGCGCCCTTGTACGCTGCCCAATGCACCGCCGTGTCTCCATCTGCATCGGCAAGCGTGACGTCAGCACCGTGACGCACACAGAACAGCACGAGCAATGGATGGCCGTGCTGAGCCGCCACCAATAGCGGCGACCGCTGCTTCGTGGCATCGCAAGTGTTCACATCGATCCCGAGCTTGAGCACCAGCGCCCGCAACGCGCTTAAGTTGCCAGCAGCGCAGGCCCAATGGATCGGATGCAGTTTTACCTTGCCGTCTTCGCTAGGCAGGTCCAATGGCGCGCCTAATGAGTGCAAGTAGTGCAGGAACTCGCCGTTTGCCTTCTGAGCTGCCCAATGAGCAAGAGTGTGGCCCTGGGCGTCGCGACGCTCGCGTACCAGCTCGTCGCCGTATTGCGCTACTAGCTGGACGAAGTGGACCAGATCGTTGCGCTTGGCGCAGTCAAAGAGCTCCTCTATGGGCGTCAAGGGCGTCTGAACTTGCTCAGCATGATCGTGGTGTCGATGATCGTGATTGTGCGAACATTGCGGCGGCGTTACGGCGGCTACGGAGACCGCAGATGACGCGATGGCTTCGTCGGATGAAGGAGGATCCATCTGGGGGGCACCAATGGGGGCGGCGGTCGCTGGGGTGGACGGAGAGAGCGACGAAATGGTCACAACCACCTCCGAGGCCGTCGACATGGTGACGTTTGGGCTTTCCTCTGGCTTTTGGGTTGTGGATCTCAGAAATTCTGAGGCGACGAAGAAACGGAATAATCAACATATTTTAGGATGTGATTGGTGGAAAACATTGATGGAACGATTGCGATTGGTGGAAAAGTGTGAATGGCGCGCCACCACCAGCCGCGTCACACATCTCATTAACCGACGCCGAGCAGCTCAATTGACACGAGATGGCAGGCAAGAGGAAGCGCTTCGACGCCGCGTCTGGGGCGAAAGCAGCCGTCGCGGGTGCCAGCGGCAAGCTTCAGCATGCGCACAAGAAGCATAAGTCCATGGTCGCGAAGAGCGCGGTCGCGGCGGCGGCTCAGAAGAAGCAGGAGCGCTTGGAGAAGCAGACTCTGAAGGCCACACCTTCCGCCAACTCGAACTGGCTGGCTCTTAAGAGCAAGATCCAGCAGCAGAACCACCACCGACCGGCGGCTAAGGGCGGCAAGACTGTGGAGAAGAAGCACGACCTGGATGTGCGCGCCCATAAGCAGCGCGCCAAGCAGGAGAAGCAGACGCGACGGCAGCAGGAACGCACGGCCGAATGGGTGGACAACTCGCGGATCGTGGCCATGGATTGCGAGATGGTGGGCGTGGGACTCTCGGGCAAGACCAGTGTGCTGGCGCGTTGCAGTATTGTGGACTACGACGGCGCCGTGCTGTACGACAAGTACGTACGGCCCGTGGAGAAGGTCACGGACTACCGCACGCACGTGAGCGGTATCCGCGCCAATTCGCTACGACACGCCATCCCCTTCGCGCAGTGTCTGAAGGAGGTGGGCAAGCTGATGAAGGACAAGATTGTGGTCGGTCATGCGATTAAGAACGACTTCCAGGCGCTCATGTTCACGCCACCCAAGCATCTGATCCGGGATACGGCCTACTACCGACCGTACATGCGGCGCAAAGTCAATGGCACGGTACGTTACGTTCGCTTATCTGCTCCTCTGGCATGGAAGCGTTGCGATCTACTAGTGGCGCTCTTGGATTTGACGCTCTTGTGCTGTGACTTTGCTGTGGGTTTGGCTAGAAATTGTACCCGAAGTCGCTGAAGCATCTGACGGAAGAGCTGCTGGGCAAGGAGATCCAAGGCGGCCAGCACGACTCGGTACGTCTCTTGTCCTGTTGCAACCTGGCTACCGGGCGACATGCGACTCATGCATTGACTGGGTGTTGTGTTGCAGGTGGAGGACGCGCGGGCGACGCTCGATCTCTACAAACGCGAGCAGTTCGCGTGGGAAAAGTATCTTCGCACATCCAAGAGCGGCAGTTCGCTGGTGGGAGTGGCGCCGGCACTGCCTCAGAAGGAGGACGAGCAGGAGGATGTCCATCAATCTGCTCAACTGACGGCGGCGGAGAAGGTGCATCTGGACAGCGACGACGAAGACGCGACGACCGGTCGAGGCTCCATGATCATCCCGGACTCGAAGGAGCTGGCCATCTTGGAATACGGGGAGTAGCTGGTGAACGTCCCATTCATAGAAGCAAGACATGGACACTCCACGAAAGTCCATAAACGCGAGCAAGGTAAAACCTAATTTTCCATGTCCAAAACCTCCAACCTTGGCCGCTGTCCACCACTCACTGAGGTGCCTTCGTTGATCTTATTTTCTAGCTATTTTCGGATACCTTATGTCCCCACAATGCAGTCCATCCATCCATCGTCAGTCCGCAAGTCGCCACGAATCCAAGACGTGGGTATGTGAATGCATGTGTGCGCGTCTCGAGTGCCTCTCCTTACCAGCTACCAGCCCTGCCTCCCTCCGTCGCCGTCGTGCGCCTCGTATGTGGTGGATGCGGAGCGGAGGAGGCGTCTTCCCGTGGTTTCGCAGTTAAATATGAGGCCCACAGCAACCTGACCTGGCGGCTTCCGTCCGTGGCTTCAGCTGTCTCTGCGTTCATGCTCATGCTGCGTGCGGAGATGGCGGGACTCGGCGCGCGAGAGAGAGAGGGGAGGGTTTCGTGCCTTTCGCCGCGTTCTCAGCAGCCTGCCTCCGTAG
>MBAC02000079.1:0-34190 GCA_001712635.2 Nothophytophthora sp. Chile5
ACCACTTGCGACTCGTGAGCGTCGGAGAGTCGATGATGAACTCTTGCGTGGCCTTGTCGTACGTGGCCACCGTCTCGATCCCCTGCACGTTGGAGCCGTGGCCCAACTCCGTCTGCGCATAGGCGCCCAGGATCTTGTAGCTCTTGGCGAGCGGCAGCCACTTGGCTCGCTGTGCGTCGTCGCCCTGGTTCTCCAGCGTAGGTACGAACATGGTGCGGTGCACCTCAATGGCTGTGGGCTCGCCAAGCGCTCCGTACAAGATCTGCTGGTCCGTCGGGTCCGTGTAGCCGCCCTCCTCCAGCAGCTTGATGTAGTGGAACGCCTTCTTGATGCCGAAGTTGTAGCGCTCGTCGTGGTTGCGATACAGCATGTCGCGGTCCGAGAGCACCGGATGGCGCTCGATCACCTGCAGCAGCTCCTTGCGGTGGTCGTTGGCCGCTTTTCCGCCGCGCAGCACGTTGGTAAGCACCGCCGGGTCGATGTCGCCGCCCGCGCGCTCCTTCTTGAGCAGCAGCGGCGCCAGGTCCTTGAGCTCCACGGCCATAGTGAGCAGAGAGGGGGAGGGATGGGAGGGAGGGAGCACGGACGGATTGCCTCGGACTCGGCGGATTCAGGAATGAGCAAGGCGGTCCAGCTTTTGGGGAGCTACGAAGCGATGACAACCTGGCGAGATCTGGAGAAATAATGAGTGGAGAGCCGACTCTGCGAAACTGGATACTCGTTACACTGGATAATATAGGACAGCAAACAAAACGTAGAGAAAGCGCATTGACTATTTCCGAAGATCTTTGAACCTGCTGAACCTGGGAGATATAATGCGTTGAGAAGGTTATGCTAACTTGCGATGTGACAGAGTTACCGCCAGAATGTGCACTTTTATGCGAGCATTTTCATTTTACGTCATCCTTTACATTTTCTTTCAGTACCTGATGCTCCTGATGTCTTTAATTGCTCCATCAAGACTCCTCTATATACTGTAATATGTTAAAACGATCCTTGCCACACTTCCAGCACAAAGACGTGCGGAAGGGATGCCGCTCGCCACGTACCCGCAAAACTAACTCAAAGCAGTGCCGACCCTGTTGACGCGACAAGAAGTTCCGCGTTCTTGTCAAACGGCAGCAATGCGATCGCTGCCGCCCGGATGAATATGGCGGTGATTCCAATATTGCAGTAAATGCATGGAATGCTCCAGGATGGGACCCCCAAGCCTCTTTTACCAGCTTCAGTTTGCCCGTCCTCGTCCGCCCGAACAGTCAACAGCCTCCACCGCTGACTGCCAGCCGCAGCTACGCCGTTTCATGTTGAAGTACATGCACATGTAGCTCTCTGCCATTACCGTGGACATCAAGCCTCAACGATTCGTCACGCGGGCCTTTCCCAACTGCAACATGGCTCCAACGTGAATGGACGGACAGCGTTTACTCAACCGACGGCGTCTGCGCGGCTTTGGCTCCTTGAAGACTCAGGTCTTCGTCAACTTGGCGGGGGTTGACGAATCGGCCGCGCAGCCCAAAAGCGTCAACACGCTTGGCATCCCGACGGTCTTGGCTCTTCCAGAGTGACTGCGGCTAGCGGCGAGCAATGACGTCATGCCTGCGCCAGATTGGATTCTGTTGGGACGACGGTGGCTAGGAACGTGCTCCAATCCTCGATGGTGGACGTATCCTGGTAGATGGCGCTACGGTGTGCCAGCAGTCTGGACCGAATGTCGCTGGGGTCTCTGGCGATTGCCACCGCCAGTGCCACATACTCGTCTAGTGACTCCGCGATGCAGTCTCTGGCGTTCATGTACCGCAGAAACCCAGCGGCGAGATGCACGACGCTCTGTGCGGCCGGTAGCGTCACCACAGGGCTGCAGTAAGTGTCAAAATGGAAGACCGTTAGTGGTGTCCGATAAACGGAGGTTGCAAAAGCTCGACCGAGAAGCTTACATGCCCAAATGGAGCGCATCGAGTGTTGTGACGCCGCCACCGAACGGAAATGGGTCCAGGACGACGTCAGCGAGAGATAACAATGCCTGGAACTCTGTGAATGGCAGTGTTGGCAGGAAGAACACGCGTCGGTGGCTCTACAATCCGCAGAGTCATAGCAAGATTGGGTCAAAGGCTGGTGATGTCAGAACGGTAGGATGCGAATAAGGAACGTACCGGACCAAATCGTCGACGAAATCGACGTCGAAGCGTCTCCGTCCAGATTGTTTGAGTCGCTGAGGCGAGTAATACAACGATCGCGTCTTCGTCACGCTCCAATATGCCAGCCAAAGCTTCGTCGAACGCTGGATGCAGCTTCATAAGCGTCTAAATATCCAACAACCATAGCCGATAACGTTGGCTTACGAAAATCCTTCCCTCATCAAGAGTCTTCGAGCACTCACTCACCTGTGGACACACGTAAAGCCTTCGGTTGGTGGGGAGGTGCAGTCTGGTTCGCGTAATGCCTTCCGACTCCATCGTAAGCGGCTCAGGCTCGGTGAAAATAGTGCTTAGACCACGAAAGAGGACGATTTTCTCGGAGAACGATGCCCGACTGTACTGCGAGAGCTCCAATCCGCTCTTATCTGCTGCGTTGGCCACCTTTGTGGACTCGTCGAAGTGCTCCGAGACAAAATGCTCCGAGGAAATGAAGTAGTCGATTTGTGGGTTGCCGGTGGTGATCGGGTGACCCCAGAACGCGCACTGGACTGAAGCCACGCGGTGGTGAGAGAGCAACACCGTCCACTCATCCATCCCCAGCTCCGGATAGACTACGACGTCGAGTCGTGCTTGGCGAAGCACAAGCACAGCGCTCTCCTGATCCGTGGGTAGCTCCAGGTACTCGTCTGCCGCGTGTTTGAAAGATTGTGTCAATTCGTCAGCATCGCGCAGGAAATGCACGCAGCGATAGATGACGATGTGGAACTTGGTGCGATCCAGCTTCTGGATGACGCCTAATAGCAATTTGCCCACTGAATGGCTGCGGAACCATGTGGAGATGAAGCCAACACGACGACGTTTGTGGCTCTCGACTGGTGCTTCAGCATCCAAATCGATAGGATCTTGACTTGTGAATGAGGAAGAGAGACTGGGGAAGAGAGCGCTTCGGAGTTTGTGCACTGCTCGTTGAATTGGCAGCACATTGATGCCCTGCATCCAGCAAAACGCATATAAGCACGAAATCAGTCGATACAAATGGAGTGACGAATACCTCAAAGCGATCAGAGAACGGGTTCTACCTGGTAGCCGATGAGCATGGTGGGAGGCGTGATCGTGAACTGAAGATAGGCTGCATGTTCAGGTCGCAGGCCAGGATTGGTATTGGCTGAGCCACTCGTACCTTCAGTATCTCCTAAAGGAGAAACCACTTGCTCTTGAAGCGGTCGTTTGCTCTTGGTCGCTGCTGTAAACGTCTGTAACTTGAGCATCATCTCTGTGAAGAACGAGTTCATCTCATCTTGAGACGTGAAAACCACGGGAACTGCCAGAATCTGACGCAACTGGATACGACAAACACCACCATTGCTGAGAAAACGAAAGCAAATGGCAGAAAATAGAGAGAGAAGCTCCTTCATACCTGGAGGGAAAGCCGATCACTCTCGCACAACTGAGCCGCGTGCTTGAAGAAGAGGAGGGACTCAGTGAACGCTCCCAACTCGTCCAGAAAGACGCCCATAACGTTCAATGCGTGGAAGAGCTCTTTCGTGAACGGGCTGCTAAATCGTCGCGAAGGTGGCGACATTGGTTCGTCCAATCTCCCAGAGTGCTCATTCAAGAAGCAGCATGTCGATGGCAAGTTCGTATCATTCGTCGCAACCGCTATTCGAAGACACTCGCGGTCATGGTTCGATGTCTTCAGACGCACAAGCCGAAGGAACGTTTCCTGAGCCACGTGAAGGCTTGGCATGCCTTCATCGAGGTCTAATGCAGCACATGCCATTGTTTCGGAAAGACTCTCCAATAGGTCTCCCTGCAAGAATCGCATGAACGCCAATATACACTGCTCCGAGTCGTCCAATTGGTCGCCTGCTATTGCCAGTTGTCGATGAAGCAAGGCCGCGCTGTGCGAGTAGTAGCCTGCTTCGGCCAGTTTAAGCGCCGCCGATCGTAAGACCAGACGTTCACTGTCACTAGGCGTTTCCGTCGTTGCAGCAGTCCACCCTTGAATTTGCAAGACTGCAGCAGCGACAGAGGCATGAAGCGCGGCTTCGCTTGCAAATTCCCACGTGGAAAGCCTCGCGGCACTCCACGAGAAGAAGCTCAGCCACGCACTGGAATCTGATGTATCACTTGGGAAATGGCGACCCTCAAATCCCTCCCTATTCTGCGTGTCATCTCCCGACGCTATCGCCCCGAGAAGCTGGTCTAAACTCTCCACAGGCAAACCGAGGGAGTCCACAGCATCCATGTACACTTCATACACCGCAACTGGAGCATTAGTATACGCCAAGAACTGCATCCTCGCTTGAGCTTGCTGTACTGGACTAATCGGCGCTGTCATGCTCATAAAAATCGCATCTGGAAGGCCCAAGGGTCCAGTATCTTGTTGCTCAACCACCATCTCAATGAGTTTCTCGCCATCACTTTTGGTCGCAGACACTGCGACAGTGTTACTGCGCTCATGTTCCAGACTGCTGAGTGGGATAAGACTGTCCTCCGAGTTCACGAGAACCAGTGCAGCAGCTCCAGCAGCCGCCACATGCGTCAGTTTATCCTGGAACGAGCAGTGGCCACGACGAGCGACCACAACCGCGTGTTCAAACCTCGGATCTACTCCATTCTCGGTGTTGTTTGGCAGGGGTGAGCACGCCAACATCGAATCTCCAGGTGCCAGCGCCACTCGCAATCCGTCGGTATCCGTCTTCACGTGAGGGAGATACGCTCCAAATGCCGCCAACTGGCACTTGAAGGCCAACACAACACCTTCCGGCTTGTCGACAGATGCTGGCGCTGTCACTATGCACCCACCTGCAAGCAACGCACGCAACATAACAGCTCAGCTGAATGCAAAGCATACACATTAACACCCAGAAGCCATCAACCTATGGGAAGTGTGGGCTCTCTCACCGCCGCAACGCCACCCAAAGCGCCGCCAAGCAACCAGCACAGCAGTCTCCAGAGACTCATTGACCTCCCCACGTGACCTCGAACCGTTGTGATGCGTATCAAAATGCGAATCCAAAAAGATACGCCCCTTCAAGATCTCAGTAAGTCGACAAATCGATTTCTAAATTGACGGAACTGTCGACGTAGTGGAAACCAAAGTCAACATGGCTACATCGCCTCTATTTGGCTGCGTCGAGGAAGCCGACGTGCCGCAGGAAGCCCACGAGCGCCAGCTTCTCCTGCTCTTCGTAGTTCTTGTTGTGGCCGCAGTGCAGCGGCAATAAATAGCCGAGTTGCGGGCCGCCTGTGCATATCACCAACGGCACCTCTGCCTCGCCCTTCTTCGCTTTCGCTTTGCCCTCTCCAGCCTTACTGCTGCTTTCCTTGCTCTGTTCGTCGTCAAACTGACGCCATCGACGTAGCAACGCGTCGTTCAAGTACTCCAGCATGAGCACCAGGAAGCCCACGTCAAAGTCGAACTTAAGCGGAGGATACTGCTCCACGAGGTGCTGCAGCGTGGCATGCACCTCCGCGACCGTGATAGGTACGATGAAGATGCCGTCGCGGTCAAAGGGCTCCAATGACAGCGCGCTCCTTCGTGCAGGCGGTACCCGACCGCCCCAAGCCAGCAGCGAAGTCGTCCAGGCGCGGATCTTGTCGTATCCGCCACTCTCTGCGGCCTGAAGGAGACACTGACCGCAGTATCCGTCCAAACGCGCAAGCTGCATCCAAACCACAGCAAGGAGCTCCTCGGGGAACGCCGCAGAGGCTGCAACAGGCTCAGGCGCCATCGTAGACTCGCGAGGTAGCATAGGGTGTCGCTCGTTCTCATCCGTCGCATCTTCGCCAGCAGACAACGGATCGACTTCGCCGGCTTGCACTGAAATCGCAACATGAGTCGCATCAGCAGACGCTGCGATAGAGGCCCCGACGGGATCCTTAGCAGTGTTCTTCGCTGCACTTCCATGCAAATCACCAGTGACGGTCCCCTCAAGCGCCTCCTTCTCGCGTTTAACCGTGTATTCCATCGCACGCCGACCCACTGATAGCACCGCGTCGCTGAAACGAGCGACCATCGCTTCAGTGATCGGTTCTCCCACCTGCGGTCGACTCGCAGCTTCGCTGATACGGCGAGTACTGCGTGTTCCTCCTGCAGGCGCCCACATCGTCCGCCAGAACGTCGTCAACGGCGTTGGGGTAGCAGGAGCTCCATCAGCTTCACGTTGTCGGGGAAGGTCAAACTCCTTGTCACCTAGCTCAAGCTGCAGTGCGACGCCCGACTTCAGCGAAGCTCCGTCAAGAATGATCTCATCGCACGGATCCGAGCACAACAGCTTGGCGCATGGCGCTTCCAGGTAGTTGCGCACATTGTCCGTGTCCCACCGCATGACCTGCTTGACAACAGCCCCCGCCCAACTCGCCACCATCCGCTGTGCCAATGCTGGAACGCTGGAGAACGTGCGATCTGCGATCAACACGTTCACATGCGGCGATTTCCGAGCCAAGTACGTGGCCACCATCCCGCCAATCGACTCGCCATGGACCGCGATCTTCTTCATACCTCGCTCAGTCTTGAGGTACTCGACCAATGCCAAAGCATCCAAATTGTGCATCTCGGGTGACGGCGAGCCTTTGCAGCGTCCGTAGCCGCGGTAGTTGTACACCAACACGTGACAATCCAGATCCGACGTGTAGAACTTGATCCAGTCCATCTGCAGGTGGTGGAACTCGTACAGTCCGCCGTTCGGGTTGCATAGGAGAACGGCGGGGCGGTCAACGGCGTCGCGTCCGCTGCTCGCTGCCGGTAACAGCATGGCGTCCACCTGGTGGTCCTGGTAGCCGGAGATCCAGATCTGCTCACCTTTCTACAGTTACACGAGGAGAAAGAGAGATAGAGGGTCAGATCACGACCATCGAGGCCTCAAACAGCAGCCCAGATCCAGTGAATCAACATGAGATCGTACAAAGCGGACAGCCATGTCTGCGCGCAGGAGTTCCAGCGTCGCGATGCTGTCGATCTTGCTTTTTTGTCGACGGAAGAGCTCCTTGACCACCCAGACGATGTTCCTGGTCACTGGGGCCTCAGTCTGCGGGCGACCAATGAGCAGAATCGCTGATTGAAGCCGTTGAACCAACGTCACCAACGCAGTCACCGAATGCACAGACGCCATCGGCTTAGCCATAGTTGCTGTATCTCCTTCTAGCGTTGCAGCAGCACCTGCAGTGGGTTCAGCCCCGATCGATCGTGGAGCACCAGCACCAAAGAGCTTGAGTCGTCGGGCCTCAAAGTCCTTGCCCGAGGCCCCACACAGTTCCGAGCAAGCCTTCGCCAGCTTCTGCTCGTTAAGTGCCACCATCTCCCGCAAAACCTCAAGCAGCAGAGTCCCATTGGTGCCAATCGTGTTGTCCCGCTCCACGATCTCCAACGACTTTAGCACCGGCATCACCAGTGTTTCCAGAGCGAAGCTGAAGTTCTGATGGGCCTGGAGGAAGCGCAGTCGTTGCAGACCGCTGCTCTTCGCGGGATTCAACACAGTTGCCAGTTCAGCAGCAGCTTCGGCGAAGATCTGCAGCCGCCGCTTAGTGAGGCGGGCGAAATTGGCCTCGCCTTCCCGGATCACCAGACTCAGTTGGCCTGGGTACGCCATGAGCGACGCCACGCGGCGGATACCCAGCACCACAGCGACCACGAGGCCTAATAGTAGACCTGGCAGTGTTAACAGCTCGGCCAGGAACCGCAGTAATGCGCCCAGACTCACGAATAGCACGTTGAAGACCACGAAGACCCCCAACACCGGCAGTGGGTTCTGTATCAGCAAGAAAAGCATTCATTTAGCGGGCAAATCGGGGTCAGATGAAGCAGAAAGGAAGGAGAATGTGGACGCACCAGAGCGACTAGACGCCAGGGAAGCCAGAGCTGCTGAGCCAACGACGTCGCCGCCTGCATTGTGATACAACATGTCTGTTAAATGACAGGACAGCGCTGCGGAAGTCCGAGGAGCTCTTAGTGCCACGAACCTGACGGGGTTCCCGCTGCTCGTGGTCGCGGCCGTCTCCATGTGCATGGCCACAGGAGCAGTCGCTGGGCGTGAGCATGCTCCTCCGCCGTCTGGTCGCTGCGGCTGCCTCGCTGTCGCCAAGCTGCTTGAGCTCTGCCTTCTTGAGTGCTGGCGCGAATTGTGAATTGTTCTCGTGCGTCCACGTCAAGAGCTAAAAATAGCAATGTGGCAGCCAATCAACAGGCAGCACAACCAGTCAGCAGCCAATCAGATTGTTCCCTTCCTCCACAGAAGTATATCACTTTTGCGAATCGCCATCTCGCCAACGTATATAAATTCAAAGGAACCCACGAAGCAGAAAGCGTCCACCGCCTGCAGCAGTTGAAGAAGCTGGAGGACACTCAACCGAATGGCGTCCACCTTCAATGGCAGGTGGTGCTGTGTATATTGGTTGCATGCTAGTACTGCGGCGTGGCTTGCGGCGGCGTCGCCGTCTTCTTGCCGCGTTTGCCGCGGTTCACGACGAGGCCCACCAGCTTCTTGCGCATGTGGCGGTCGATGACCGTGTCGTCCTCCGTCGGATCCGCCGAGAAGGCCCCGCCGTCCTCATTCTCCTCGCTGTTGTAGATGCCGCCGCCACTCACCACATCATGGGCCACCGTGTGGCCTGCACGTCGACCAACTGACACCTTGGGCTCGTCGCCTGGCGGAGGACCCAGGAACGAGGAGCGGACGACGCTGGACCGCGACTTGGGCCGAACACGCACATTGGCAGGCGAGGCAGTGGCCGACGCCATCCGCAGGATGAAGTGCTCTTCGGTCTCGAAAGGAGCGGGGGCGCGCACGTGAGTGACGCCTGCCTTGTCGTCGGTGGTCGGAGCTCCGCCGCTGAGTGTGGAGCCGGAGACGGAAGCGGAGCCGTTGGAATTCGTGGTGCTGGCTTCGGAGCGATGCAGCTCACGCTCCGCCTTCTCGCGGTTAATGACGTCCAGCACGCGATTGAGTTTCTGCTCCATGATGTGCAGCAGGTCGGGCGTTGGCGTCTCCATAGCGCGACTGAGTTCGTGGTGGTCGTCGTAGTCCAGCGAGCCTTGGACCGTACTGAGTTTCGTGAGACACTTGAGCATACAAGCTCGGAAGGCGTCCATCAGCACGTTAGCGCGATTGCACTTGTCGGCTAGAGCGGCGGCCTCCTTCTCCGTCTCCTTGAGCCGCTCCGAGGTCTGGTCCATCTCTTGGTAGATCGTCCGCGAGTTGGCAGCGGCGCTACGCAGATGTCCAAGCGATTCGTTCAGCTGCTTGTGCCGCTCCCGCAGCTTGCGCATCCTGGCGTCGCTCACCGTGTGCTCCTCCTTGAGCGCATGTAACGTCTCCTCACGACCCACAAACTTGGAGATGATCTTATCCACGTCGCTGGTCCCGGCGGCTTCTACGATCTGCTTGAGCTCGGCCTCCACACGCAGCAGCTTCCGGTCTGTATCCGAGAGCTCCTCCTGGATCTCCGAGAAGTGCGTCATCTGCGCCGACGACTCGCGACGCAGACGACGCGACTCCTTCTGCTTGAGTTCGCCCAGAACCGCCTGCACGTTCTTCTTGCGCGATACCTCTCGTGCCTCCAGGATGTCCGACTTCAAGCGTGTTTGCTCCACGGCCTGCTGCAAGTCATCCAACGCGCGGATATTGGCTTGCTTTTTCTCCCACCATTCTGCGTACAGCTCCTTGTACGAATTCTCCGACGCCGACTTCTCTTGCCGCACCGCCAACAGCCCAGCCATGGCACTCGCCAACTCGTGTTGCAGCGCTTGCAATGCCTTCTCCTTCGCCAGCGTCGTCTTCTTGGCGCCCAGCGCCTCGCGTGCCAGTCGCTGGATCATGTGGTTGTACACTCCGCGGTCCGCCAGCTCCTCCTCCAGCTTGGAGTCGTAAAGCTGCGAATATGCATATCGAATGAGCACCAGCTCGTGAATTGGAAGAAGGTGGATAATCGAGCAAGCTAGAGGACTAACCGCGGATTTGTTCTCAATGTTGGTCATTTGAGATTTGGACTGCGAGTTGTCGGCCACGCGTCCATGCAACGTCATGGTCATGTTCTCCACCTCCTCCTCCAGTCTCTGTCCATTGCACACCAACATGAATGTCTTGTGAGTGAGTGAGGAAGCAAGGCAACCTAGCTCTTAGCGACGAGCAACCAACCTTCATTTCCTGCTCCTTGCGCCAGTTCGCATTCTTCACCGAGTCGTGATCCTGCGTAAATGCCGCAGCAGATGCAGCATCGGAGCGTGGTCAACCTCTGACAAGACAATTTAGTCATTGGGTGGTGCTTACCCGTCGGAGACTAGCGACTTCGTCGATCTCCTTCTCGACGATGTGCGTCTCCTCGCCCACGAGAATACCCATGGACGACAGGTACGGCTGCACTGATGGAGCCGTCACCTTCCTGCTCACGTCACCGGAAAACCCAGGCAAGAAGCCGAAGAACAAGCACGTGGTAGAGCTGTCAGTCACTGCAGTGAGCTCAGCAAGCAGCTAATGAACGCATGATGCAGTTGCCTTACATCTTGCTGAGCACGCGTCGGGGCGAGAGCATGGACTCCGTTGCCTTGGCGTCTGCAGCCGCCTTGGAGTCGGCCGCCACCGAGCCGGAGAGCCACCGCTGACGCCCACCGAAAGTGCCTCGCGTGCGCTCCGTCTGCGAACCATCGTGCGGCGGGATCTGGATGGTCAGCTCGTCTTCCTCGCGCGCATCCATCCTGGTGTCGTGCTGTGCTCCACGCTACTGTATGAGAAGCGAGCCTCACGCTTGAATCGCTCGTCAGCCACCACGCACGGTCAGCACTCCGAAGACGAGCTTTGGGCAACCGCAAGAGGGAGTGCTGCGATGGTATTTATATCGGCTCGACGTCCGCGCTGCTGTTGCAGCGTTTCCAAAATAGCTCGGAATCCCAGAAAGCGTTCAAGCCTGCCATCTCCGAAATGGCTACACTTGTACGGTTGGGTCAAACTTGGACTGCACGTGTTTCACTTGAACCTTAAAATGGCTTGCGTCCACCAATTCGGAGCGCTGGCAGCATACTGACAGAACTACAAAAAGGAAGTGTGAAGGAGGCCCCAAAGCACGCGGGGTACACGATAAGGGGGTATAAAGCTAATCCAAGTTATGAACACGAAGCAACTTGTGTTAATCCAGTAAAGCACAAAAGAGCAAAAACCACAACAGCGACAACACCTTTCTGCAATTCGCTGCCATGTACAGTCAGCTTGGGGCGACTGCTTCCTTCTTGTGCGGCTCAAAACCAATCCAAGCTGTCCAAGTTCTCTTCCAGGCAGATTGGGCACGCGGAGTCATCCAGACACCGTTCGTGGAAGGCATGACCGCACGGCAGCAGCACAACGTCGAGGTTGCAGTTGTCTATACAGCATCGAAGGGGCACAGACAGCCACAATAATCAGCCCACACTACCAGCAAGGACCTATCGAGCGGAGAGCATACGCCCCCAAATGTACCATCTCCGATAATCACCACAGGAAGCTCGCAAGTCCCGCACGTCGAGTCGTGCAGTTGCACTTCACCGCCCCAATCGCTATTCCGGTATTCAAAGGACTGGCAGGCCACCGGGGCTGCCGTCGTCGAGACCTTGGAGATATTTGTGACGCTCTTGCAACTATTGGTGGTGACACCCCCTCCCGTCCCGTCGATCTTGATGAGACGACGTGACGCAATTTCGTCGTCGTACTGCTTGCACTTGGCTTCCCACATCTCGTACTGCTCAAGATTCATTGCTGGCCGCAACGCACCCATCTCAAGCTTCAAAACAGCAGTGAGTTGCGGCGCGAAGGACACTGCACTGGTGGCCGAAACGTCTTCCTTGTAGGACGCCCACAGATTCGTGTCCACAATCTCCAACGTTTGCATCACTTCGTATTTTTGCCGCTCAGTCAGTACGTGCGTCTCGACGATCGTGTGGTACGTGGACAACGGTGTTGCGGCGAACAGCAGCGGGAAACGCGCGAGTAGCTGCATACCGTAGGAGAGGTTCACGGCATTGAGCAACGCATGGATGACTGCAGAGCTCAGATGCTCATTGCGGTTATCGATCGACACGCACGTCTGGATCTGACCGAGGATCTTACCCAAACACTCCTCGGAGTTGAGCGGCAAAGCCGCCACACGTTCAAATAGTGCGTCGAATATGCGCAGCTCTTTGCGCTCCATAACCAGTGCTACCAACTTGTTCAGTTCTTTGAATCCGTGCTCCACCACGGTTGCATCTTCTTCTTGCAGAGACAGCAGCGTCAACTCCAACAGTGCGGGGGACGCGTAGTGCTTCTCAAATAGCTGCCAACACCTTGAATGGTCATACACAAACCGTTGTGGCTGACGAACAAGCGCTGCAACCCACGCAACGAGGCCACACCTGTTTCCTTGATCAAAGATGCCTTCCACCACTTTGCCACCAACGAAGCAGAGGTCCATGCATCTAGCAACAATCTGCGCGTCTTTGCCCGCTTGATCGCCCTTATCCTCGAGCAGCCTCACAAGATAGCGGAAATACTTGGCCGTCTGTGCCACCGTATTCGCCTGCAAGATCTCGCGGGTGAAGTCTGCATCCTCACTTGTCGCCCACTCCAGCTCCACTCCGAAGAGATTCCGCTCAATGTTCCACGGGTACAGCACGGGATATTTACGCACACAAACCTCAATCGCTTCTTGCGGGCATTTCTTCAACAAGATGTCGAGGAGGTGCAGTAGCAGGCATAACGAATCTCGTTCTTCCAGAGCTGAGAATGCCTTGTCACATTCTTTGTTGGAAATCCAACCCACGATATCATCGCACATCTCCGACATGTCGGCACTGGACACGACCTCGTCCAACACGATCTTCAGCGCTCCTGTGAACTGGCGCAGGTTGCACACTTCTGCCGCAAGATCTGGGTTTAAATAGACGCCGTACTTGGCCACGAAGGCTTCCGTCTCGCTCGCTGTCCATATCGGAGGATTATCCAAGCTGTGGCTTGCAGACGACGCGTTTTCTGCGTCCGCATCCTCGCAATCCCAACGATAGCGCGGCTCCAGCTTCATTGTAATCCCCATTTCATGCTCGTACAATCTATCACGCTCACCAGATCCATTGGCTTTCAGATCCAACGGGTGCAAGTGTAGTTTTGATCCAGCAGCACAGATAGCGAAGTAGATGGACACCAGCGTTCGCACCAAATTCCAATCGCCCCTCGTTAGCGGAAGGCCGTCGCCATCCACAAGCGCTTCACCACGTGCAAATCCAGCAGCAGCTGCAGTTTTGTTGAGGTCGTTCTCATTCTCGTTGGAATCGTCGCTGCCTGCTGGGTCGTCATGTTGCGCAGTGGGATCGAAACAGCTCAACCACGCACCAATTGTCGTCTGAACTTGGCAGAGGTCGCCTTCAAACAGCAACAAGCTTGTGAGGCAAGCACACACTCTCGTGATCCCTGATGCTGGCCATAGCTTTCGCGTCAACTCCTTCGTTTTTTCTGCCGTCATCGCAGCGGACTGCAGTTCCGAGGCCAATTCGCTGACTTCGCGTCGGAGGATCGGCTCCAGCTCTGGTGAGATAGCGATGCGGCCGCCGACCATACACCTGGCCTTGATCTCACAGTTCGGGGTCGCTCCAAGATACCTCTGAATAGCACGCTGAGCCGCTCGTCCAGCATCTGGGGACATGGATGCCCGATGAACCAGTCGTTGTCTGATTTTGGCGCTAGGGGTAGACGCCTGGACAGGCGAGACGGCTGCCTTTGACACTGCTTGCACCTCGAGGTTCTTGACAACAGCAGGCTTCGCTTTCTGAGAGGCAACCTTCGACTCTGTAGCGACTGTTTGGGGTACCTGTGCATTCCATTGGCTGCGCACACTTTTGTTGCCTCGGCTGTCGCGCATTCCTCCGTCTGGAAGATTCAACTGCTCACTGAGAGGCAGATTGGAGGTGTACTTGAGGTTGGAGTCCCAAATATCCATGGAGATCGCCTCCAACAGCACCTCAGTGTCCAGATTGCTTTCATCCGCTTCTCCAATGGTGGACATAGCGATTCGCAACACGGAGCATCCACTGCCTGCATCCGTCGTGAATCTTTGACCATACGTATACTTTCGGCCAAGCAAGCGAGGGTCCGGGTCAATCACCAACGCGTCTTCGTCATACTCGGGGAAGCTACTGAAGATACCGGACGCGTCGGAGCGACCAAATGGGTCCGTAATGATAGATCCGTCCATCAAGTGCGTCAGCATGTTGGAGCTCGGAATGAACGTCGAAAATGCCTTCGCCGCGGCAGTCGAGCCGCCTTTCAAGGCCGGCAAAAGGTTCATGTTCATGGCACCATCCTCCGTTCGGCTCTGCTCAACTCGTTTAACCTCCTCCATGATTCCATCCATGTAGCTCTCGCGGAAATCGTCAGCCAGAACAAGGTTAGCACGGGGCAGCTCCGGGATATCTATCAACCTCGCTTCCATCGTGGACCCATCAGGCGCAGAAATGCTTTTGGAGTACGATTGATCCGATGGCGCAAGCACGTCGAAGTACTCGATAGGCTTGTGTAACGTACTGCCAGTCGCCAGCGTCACCTCGGTGCCTGCAGATTCGCCGCGACTGGCAAACAAATCGGACGAAGTGGCAGCCGCAGTAGCGGCAGCAGCCATCACTTGCTGTGGACGCTGCTTGAATATCACTTGGAGCGGCTGTGCGCTGCCACCAGTCGAGTCCGAGAAGCTCACCTCAGCCGCCGCGAGATACTCTTCTTCTACTTCCTTTGCTTTGTCCGCAAGCACCTTCAAAGCTGCAGTCAATTCATCGAACTCCCCGGATTTCGCAGTATCCTTCTCGAGATTGGCCACCCATTGAGTTTGCAGCGCGTTAAGAACGGAAGAGTCGTTGAGGTTGAATTCAACTGCAAGCTAATGGCACATATCGACAATCAAACAGAAAACAGGTAAGCATCGAAGCCAGACTGGATAGAAAAACACATCCGGCAGGGTTCGGGTGAGCACAGGAAATTAGGCACTTACCTCGACGGATTTCTTCACATCATCCGCGCCGTATATATGAAGAAACTGCTCGGCAGAACACGACTGAATGAGCGACACTTTCGGCACTTCACCGTGCAGGACAACCAGCGTAGTCTCATTCACGATCTATGACGCCACGAAAAACACACTCGACCTTGGTTAACCACTGCATCTCTATCGAACCACATACGGTACGAGGCATCCCGTAAGCTGCGATCAATCACAAACCTTCAAGTCGTGGATGATTCCCAAGTCGAGATGCCACTCGACAATTTCCACGGCAAAGGGGTCGAGGAAGAAGAGCACGCTCGAACCAACGTTCCAGCTCACCAGTAGCGTATTCGCATCTTTCACGTCTTGCGGCGCATACGGCGGCTCCTGGAGAAACTGGAAGCGACCCAGCTTGTTAATCGTCAAATTTCTTGGCTGTATACCTAAAACAAATGCGCAAGAATTAACCCGGTTAGACGCCCTATTCCATTAACAGAACGAATGTGCACCCCTCACCTTCTTCCATTGCACATTCAGGGCTTTGAAGGAATGCCGTAGGATTCTTCGCCAGTGAGAATTTCAGCGTCGACGACACCGTGCCTGACTGCGGATTAGCAACCCACACTCGTCGACCTGGCCGCGACGAAAACACTTTGGTCTCTCGTTTCTTCGCCGGATCGATGGAGTCGACGTTGAGGCTCGTGAAGAAGCACGCTCCGTAGGCTCCTTGCCGTGCTTTGGTCCCGATCTGCACGGCACTGCCGTCTCCAGACGTCAGGTTCAACAGCAATACGCGCAGTTGAGAGGACACCATCAGGATATATGAGCCATCATATCTCGCAATATCTAGCTGGACAGTGGACGGCACACATACAAAGATAGAGTGGTTTCCACCTCAGTCAGTACTATCTATCAGTCAAAGCTACTCATAACCAATACCACGAATGCTTGCTTTACCTGAACGATGCCCGTCTCCTCTTTGAGCAGCAGTTCAGTGTCCGTGCTGCCAAAGATCGCCGACATGCCGGCACGCAGCACAGTCTGGCACACGAGACCGGCATTGCACGCTGAGAACAGTCGATTGCCGCGCTTATCCCACAGGAAACACGTGATCGGGAAGCCTGCGTGGAAATCGTGCGAGAATTCGACCTTCTCGCCGATTTTGTGGTAATCTGTGAGCTGGATGGCGTACACGACACCACGCATGGTGCCCACCACGAGTCTCTTCTGCTGCGGACAGATGCTCAGACACGTGACACCCACGCGGTCATTACTAGGTGGCGTGATCATCTTCACGAGATGATACTTGGCCGGGAAGATGCGGCTGTCACCCTCAGCGCGACTCAGTACCGACGTCGCGTACAGGTACACACTCCCATTGTTGGCGCTGCGCTCCCGGTCACCACAGAACCCGAGCCAAATGCCATGCATATCAGTAACACACCTCAGAGCGCAGAAATATGCAGACTTTGATCTTACCCGCACGCGAGGAAGTTCTCGGAGGCGTGGACGCAAGTGAAGCGGATCTTGCGGTTCTGCGTGCCCAGCGCCAGATCTTTGTAGTGGAGCAGCGGGCGACTGCGCGCCGCACCTGCGCCGGTTGGCGGCATGTGCACTGGGTCTCTATCGCACGCGAATAGAGACGGAGAGGAGGAGCGGAGAGCGCGCGCCGACCCGCGCTTCTTTCTTTCTCTGTCTGGCTGGCGCGACGTTGAACGTTGAATGGAAATGGAAACAGAGGCAAGCAAGATACCGGTACCAAAGGTGGCGAGTTTTGCACACCAAGCCAACATTTTAGAAAAAAGGGCCAAGTTGTGCAAACGTTTCATTTTACGGTGTGTAAAGATTTTGACCTCACACCATCACTCTGCAAAGCTTCTAGAACTGTGATCTGATTGCTTGATATTTGTTCTGGACGAATATCACCCAATCATAGTGAATTTGATGCTTTAACGGGCAGTGTGGCGTTACCCTACCTGGTTTTGTCATTTCAGCCGTTTTTCCGCGCGGAGAGGGCCTCCTCGCCTAAAGTCGCAAAGGCACACACCGCAATCGACCCCGCCTGGAGGAACGAAGAAGACGCTCGACTCCCTTGTGGCGTTGGGATCTGCCACGCGAGGACGGCAATACGAACGACGCCAGACTGCCAGCCCACGTAACGCGCGACACACACAAGACGAGTCTCCTGCGGATCTAGCAGCGGACGGGAACGTAGCGCCAGTGGAGCGCTCGAGCGCAGATTTACGCACACGGCGACAGACCGGAGCGGCGGGAGCAGGCTCCTCCTCGTGACCCGACCATGTACATGCGCTCGGATTTCGCGGCACTGCGTGTCCGGAAGGACGTGAATGAGGTACGCGTGTTTTCTTGGCGACATACAGTTATGTGGGCGTGTTGTGCTCGATATTGCTTTGCTGGTTAAGAACTGACCGGTTGATGATGCTGCGCGTCTTGTCTGCTTGTTGTGGCCATGCGATCCGACGGGATAGCTCTCCAAGGCGAAGTTTACGTGCAGTCAAGCGAAGACGCGCGTGGATTTCCCGGACGGCGCCGACAATATGCTGCGGCTGATCTTCACGATCTCCATCGCCGACGTGTCTGGGCCATTCGCCAACGGAGACTTCACGTTCTTCGTGGAGATCCCCAAGACGTATCCATTTCACGGTAAGAGCTTTCGCGGGCTCATTTTTTCTTGGACCAAGACCGACAGACGTCCGGACTGACCTTTTTGGTGTGGTGCATATGCTGGGCTTTTGAATATGTAGCCCCCAGTGTCACATGTCTGACGAGGTACGCTTTGTGACCTGCTAGATATCTGCTTGGATGGTTCGTGAAGTGAGTAATTAACTGGAACATATGCGTCTGTGTTCATTATTCGTACAGAGTTTGGCACCCCAACGTCGACATGGCCACAGGAAAGGTGATGATGCCCATTCTGGGCAAAGACTGGCGTCCAGTGCTCAGCATCAACACCGTCTTGCTCGGCTTGCAGGTTCGAACGCGTTATTCTTGAGTATTAGATGCACTGATGTGCTGTTTATTATGACCAACGCCTCCTTGTTGTTGTTTTGTCCAACAACCAGTTGATTTTCCTGGAGCCAGGTATTGACTACGTGCTCAACTCGACGGCGGCTGAGCAACTGCATGAAAACCCGACGTTGTTCAAGAAGGAGGTGCAGCAGATCCTCTGCGGGGGAATGTACTACGGGGTGGAGTTCCCGTGTCATCCGCGACAGATCGAGAAGCGGCGACAGAGCTGGGGCTTGCGGATCAAGCGGTCGCGTGACGGCGACTCCTTGACGTCAAGCGAGAGGGAAAACGTGGTGAGTGCGAGCGCCAGTGCAAACGTGTGCACGAGTCAGGGCAACAGTGAAGCTCCGGCACTCATGGACTTCAGCGGGGCATCGGCTTGGAAGCGAAAACGAATGGAGTGAGGAGCTGGCTGGTTCGCTCTGTGTCATCCCACCGCTCGCCATTTTGTCGCCTGCTAGGCTACCGATTGCTGCAGCCCCCACCAATTTTCTGCCTTTGAATTTCTACACCACCGCCTTTTAGATAATCAGCGCCATTCAATATATTTAACCAGCCTTAGAGTAAGGCCCTTAATTGAACTGCATGGCACAGCCATCAGCGAGCAAAGTGGCGCTCGTGTCAATCCATTGGACCCATCAGACGCGTCGATCTGAGCCCGGACATGGCTACATTTGCTCTTCTATCGTATGTTACGCTCGACTCGCCTTGTCATTAAAGTTTTAGCAGATCCAATTTCATATATGCCTAATATGATCGACTATATTCCATTAAATTACACAAGTACGCCAACAAGACTCAAGCCATTCGTCTGGATTGAGGGAATCGGGCGGCACGATGGCGAGCCAGACGTCTTCGCAGATGGAGACGGAGCTGCTGGCGAAGCTGCAGCAGGACGCGACGTCAGTCGACGACATTGTGCGCGTGTTGGGCGCGGAGATTGCGCTATTCCAGCGCAGTATGTACAAGAACCACAGTCAGCACCGACGCGCCTTCTTCTTCCGGCACCTCCAGCATGTCAAGCGGTGTCTGCGCGACTTGAAGCTGGACGCGCTTAAGGCCGTTTTCGCCGAGGCCCAACGCGTACTAAAGCAGCTGGAAGTACAGCCAGGCATGCACCACATCTCCTGGAAGACACTGTCCTCAGAACTCAAAACCACTACAGACGGCGTGCTGCGCAGCCTCGTGGGGGTCGCGCAGGCTGCTGCTGAGACGATTCGGGCAGCGCAGAAGGCGTACAAAGGTAGGAAGCCAGAACCATGGGCTCGCTCTTATTGCTGGACTCTGTGCGCGGTTGTGCAGCCTTGTTGACAGTTTGCGCGTGCATTTGACAGGCTTGACCGCACAGTTTGCGATGACGTACTTCATGTCGTTCGCGCTCACGATGAACGCAATCCTCGCACGGCTCACGGTGCTATTCAAGGTCATTTTGGTCCGCACGATCGAGTTGCACGGAGGTGTCACGCTGTTGTACTTGAATGAAGCCACCAAGTCCAACCCGCTGCGTGCGAAGGTCACCGCCGTGCAGCTTCGCGGGTACCAGATCCCCAGCGACGTGATCCAAATCGCCAACGTGTAATGCAACATGCAGTTGGGATACACAAAGCAATATAGGATAGTGTGCACATGCAAATAGTAGTAGCAATCCGCGAGCGATCACCGCAAGGGAACGCGATACGTAGAATACATAACATATTCACCAGGTCAGAGAGCAAACGAGGCCTACGCGATGTAACCTCCTCCCCCCGCCTTTAGCAGGCCGCCAATCTGAACACTACGAGCAAACAGGATGATGGCGCTTCCAGTGTGGGCGCGGCGGTCGGCGCCAGAGATCATCGATTTAGGAGCTTGCAGGCGGGCTGGGATACCCGACGACGGTCTTGTGAAACTCAATGACACCCTAGGCACGACGAAAGCGACAACGGAGAGCACGAACACGAGGATATTAAGCACACGGAGGAGAGCCGACTCGTTGCAGCATGTTGCCCATGCCTCGCTGGTATCTCACCTGCAAACTGAGATCCAGCACCCGCGTGGTCATGTCTTCGTCCAATTCGGCCTGCACTCCGATACTGCGCGTTGAAGCCGCTGTTCCATCGTCATCCAAACAAGGCAAGAAACCAGCACGTCAGAAGAACGACACGCAACATACAAGCAGTAGGAAACTCACTACGTACCGATGCAGGCGCAGGCCTTCTTGGTGAGACCGCAGCGATTGCACTTGAAGTTGGTTGGCACCAGCGGACAAACGTGGCCCTTCTTCGGCTCACCACACTGGCCGCCACGGTAGAGATACACTCACGAAATACAATCAACGCCAGCAAATGACATTGCGAGGATGCGGCGCTTGCTCCCCCACGCACCTTGCTGCAGCGGTAGTTTCCGCGGTTCCGGTTCTTGGCGGCGAGGTCGTTGAGGTCGAAGCTCGCGTCATCCAGGCCGACCAAGGGCATGCTGCCGTCCTGAAGCTGTTCCATGAAGCTTCCGGTTGGGTCGTTTCCGCCCATCATGGACATGGCGTCCATGTTATAATCCATCATGCCACTCACTGACACAACAGCAATTCACACACGCATTCCGTTTCAGTTAGTTCGGGAGATCAATACCTGGTCTCGCTCCTATCGTAAACATACCCAGACGCCGAAGATCTGAGGTTTGGAGGCTTCGGCGTCTGGGTGCACGTGGATAGAGGCGCTCTCGATGCATACGCACTGGTAGTCGCGTCCGCGTGCATGTTCGGGTTGGCGTTCATCTTCGCGTCGCTCGTCTTCTTTGTTGGCTTTGTGGGATGGATGACGGACGTACCCAGAACACGATTATCCCGAACTGGAATCTCGGCGCACATCCCTAAGCCAGTACATCACTGCCAGAATCGGGACAACACATTTGCTGTTTTCGGACTTCCTAATTTCAGGACACTTTGCAGGAGTGTTCCGAATAACCAGACCGCCTCCCAAACTCCCGCGTTCCATCCCTTCGTCTTCGGGACACGGAACTCGTTGCTTGGAAGCGGGGACGCCCGCCATCCGCGCGCGCAATTCCAAAGGTAAAGCGCACTCCAAAGGATTGAAACGAGTATGTCGTTCAGTTTCGGGCAGTCGAGCGGCGGCGGTGCTGCTTCCGGCGGGAGCGGCTTCGCATTCGGCTCCGGATCTACTGGTGCCGGGACAGCAGCTCCCGCTAGCGGCGGGTTCAGCTTCGGTGCCAGCAGCAGCAGCACCGGCTCGAGTGCGGCGCCCACCGGCGGCTTTTCCTTCGGCGCGGCGGCCCCCGCTGCCTCTGCGAGCACAGCGCCGTCTGGTGGCTTCGGCTTCGGCGCCAACTCGACGGCGCCAACGTCTGCAACGAGCGGTGGTGGCGCCTCTGGCTTTAGCTTTGGCGCTACGTCGACTCCCGCTGCGCCCGCGACAGCGGAAGCGAAGACCAGCGCACCGCCTTCCGCCTCTGGCTTTGCGTTCGGCGCCCCCGCAGCAGCCAGCGGTACTTCAGGGGCGAGTGCAGGAGCGGCCCCGGCGTTCTCCTTCGCGTCGAAGCTGACGTCGGCTGCCGGTACCACTACGAGCGCTGCGGAAGCGAAGCCAGCGGCTTCTTCGTCCGGCTTTGGGTTTGGTGCCCCCCCTACTGCAGAGGCCAAACCGGCCGCTTCTTCTGGATTTAGCTTTGGTGGGGCGTCCACGGCGGAGGCCAAGATTACTGCGTCTGCCGCTGCACCCGCCTCGACTGGTGGATTCAGCTTTGGCGCGGGCAGCGGCACTTCTGCCGCGACGACCACTTCAACGGACGCTAGCAGCGCTGCCAAGACCGGGGAGGAAGCCAAGCCCACGGCCTCTGGGTTTTTCGTTGACGCACCAAGTGCTGGTGCGGCCGCCACCACCAGCGCTCCGGCGCCTGCAGCGTCGACCGGCGGATTTTCTTTCGGCGCAGCGGCTACGACGACCTCCGCTGGCGGCGAATGCAAGACAGAGACGAGCGCCGCGCCAACCTCTGCGTTTGGCTCTTTTGGAACGTCCACAGCAGCCACTACTACGAGTGGAGCGACGACTGCGACGACCGCGGGTGCCCTAGCGGCTCCTGTTACTGCGACCGAAAAGCCGCCTGCGGAGTACATGGGCAAGACCATCGAGGTACGTGGCTTTCAGGTCTTCCACTGCCGCCTCTCGTGAGCTTATTGTATTCTGTTGTTGTTTTGCTGTTATCAACAGGATATCATCAACATGTGGAGCGAGCAGCTCGAACGTAACGCTGATACCTTCACTACGGAAGCCGTGAAAGGTGCGTTGATTCGGTTTAACAGACCGCGGCTTCTATCGAGAAGGAAAGCATTGCTCGATGTGTGTGCTTGTACTGATCGATTTCGTTCAACTACATGGTTGTATTTGGCAGTGAGCATGTGGGACAGTGACCTGATGGATAGCCAGCGGAAACTAGGCGACATCGCTGGCGATGTGCGTCGCATTCAGGTGGCGCAAAATGAACTGGACACAAACCTGGACACGATCTTTGCCTACCAGATGGAGCTGAAGTCGACACTCGAGGTGCGTTTATGCCATGCCTTCTCGTATTCTGCCATGAGGTATTTGAGGTTGAGGTTTCGTGAGCTGATACGTCTTGCCGGTTTTGATTTTCCGGTGAATGCAGCAATTGGAAAACAGCGTGGACAAGATGTACGAGTCACAGGATCAGATGCCGGTGGCCGCTGATATCGAGCGCGAGCAGACGCTGCAGCTTTCGGTGGACATCGATGACCAATTGAACTCGATGACAACGACGTTGAAGGAAACGGTCGAGAAGCTGAACAAGGCGCAAGAGGACGTCGCGGACGAGAACAACCCGATGGTGCAGATCATGAAGGTGCTCAACGTACACCACAATTCGCTTCAGTGGGTCGAGGGCAGCGCCGGCCGGATCAACCGCGAAATCTCTCAACTGTCTCGCAAGCTGCAGGACTCGTCCATTTAGGGCGTCAGGAAAATGCCAACCGCTACAACAGCATCGTCAGCTCCGCCAGCATTCAAGTCATGCACATGCGTGTGAGTATTTGGAGCTTCGGCCGCCACTGACGGCCGGTCAGAAGAGACTGCTGGACAGGTCCCGAGAGCTACGCGCGGAGCCGTCAACGTGCTGAGACCCTTGTCGGAATAGATATTGTTTTCCTTTCTGTGTGGTGATCTATGGCACACATTGCGTTGGCTGGACAGCTCTTCGACCAGCAAGCCGTGCAATGTACTGTGAATCACAGTCTGTGATCCTTTCCTGCCTCCATTTCCGCCTTATATTGATTGGACACTAACGATTATGACGGGCGGCACTCACTTTGACACTCTTTCGTTGACCCACCTTTCATCCAAACAAGGTAATCTGCGGTCGTGACACGGACGTAGTCGACACCACGGATGCTGACAAGTCGGTGAGCGTGGTTGCAGCAGCATTGAACGTCCGAGGCGGCGACAGGATCGTAATCGGGAGCTCGATCCGAACGGAATTCGTCAGCGCCGCGAAGTCACATTCCAGCGCGATGAAGTAGGAACAGCTCAGGAAGCTGCCAGTCGTCGTGGGGAATTTCACGTGGCCATCTGTTGCCAGTTGAACGGGACACTCCAGTAGGTCGCCTGCCCGCGGACCAGGACACTTTGCCTCCACGAGTACCCGCGTGCACACGTCGGTGACCCCATGCGGATGATGCAGTGTCACCTTCTGCATCAGTTGGACTTTGACGTGGTGCACGCCTACAGCAGCCGTGTGGTTGTTGACGAAACACTCGACAAGCGGACTCTCGCCTAGCGTGAAGACGTCCCGTGTCATGGACACGGCGAGATGGCAGATGCCGCGGGGCAGACACCCGAGCCATCGCAGTGCTTTCGAAACGGTGCGTTCGACTGTATGAAAGTCTCCGGGGGGCTCCAGATTGGCACGGACGGTGATATCGGAGGACGCCTCCAGGTCCGAGATGAAGCGGCCTTGCACCTTGATGGTCGCTGCGAGTGTGTACTTAATGGTGGCGTGTAGCGACGACACGTCTCCATTCAGCGACTGTGCTTCCAGTACGCCAGGAAGCTCAGCAGGCAGTGTGAAGGTGAACGGATAGAGGTACTCGCCAATCTCGTACGGGTTCGCCAGGGGCGTATTCAGCACCTAAGCGAGGCCATACAGCCGTAATCGTCAGTAAGAAGCAGGACTACCAACCAGCAAGCCAACCATATACTGGTACGCAGCAACAGTCAAGTGGCGCACCTCGTGGCGAAGAAATTCCTGATATCGCGAGTGGTGATCACCTCCATGTTTCCATTGAGCAATCTCCTCACCGAGAACGGTGCACACCAGCGCTGTTGTATCCAGCAACATGCGTGCAGATCGAGGGCCACGTTCAGCGTTCAGAGTAACGACGTGGGCACATAACGGGAGGAGACGTACCTTCGCAACGCAGCGACTCGCTGATCAGCACCGTGACGCGACCAGTGACCTCATCGCCTGCACGATACTCGTCCTTATCCACGGTGAGGTAGAGCTCGCCCTTCACGCCGATCTGGCCGCCGAACTTCTCTTCCTCCGACGCCGGCGTCGTGCTCGTCGCATAATCCTCCATCTTGCGGCAGCCGTGTGCTGCAATGGCCGCCACGGTAGCTGGTCTCTCCTTGCTATTGCTGATGTGGTGGTGGAGGATGGATGGATAGCCTATCCTACGATGGGGAAGAAGGCGTCGACACGAAGAAGTGCGTGCAGGAGGGGGATGGAAGGCGTCGCGGGGGCGGAAGGACCCAGCGTCTCGTTGTCGTGGGCGGACTTGGCAAATGACCGCGGTGCAAGGGAACAGCCCCTCCCGTCCCGGGCGTAAAGCCAAGCCACCGTAGCCAGGTTGTCATCCGCTCGAGAATGCGCCAAATGCTCGGCGCTCCATGCACAAAACGCCGGAGGATGACATTCATTATCGTGTCTTGTGCTAAGTATCTGTTCAAGTGCCGAATGGAAGTCAGCGTCGAGCTTCCCCGGCTTTCGGTGGGTCCAACGAGTGTACTTAAACGGGAAAGCCGTGTAGTGATTGCGTCCAAGTCGCCAGCAACGTCATGATTTCGGCTCAGACGTCATTCTTGCGAGGGAATCGTTTACTGACGCATCCATCATGATGAGTGTGCAATTCGTCGGCTTCTCCCTCGGTCTCCGTCTTGCCTCGCCGCGCTCTCCACCTCATCCTCGACCACTTCCGCAAGCCGCATGGCCAGTTCCAGCACCTCGACAGCCCCGCAGATCCCCATCATCTCGCTTGATGACCCGGCGCAGGGAGCCCAACTCGCGGACGCGTTCGCGCGCTTCGGCTGTTGCTACCTCGCGGGTCACGGCATCTCCAGCGCGCTATCAAGCCGCGTGATGCAAAGCGCACAATCTTTCTGTGAACTCCCGGATCTCGACAAGGCCGCGATTCCAGTGGTGCAAAACGGCAAAGGCTTTACGCGGGGCTACATCGGAGTAGGCAAGGAGAGTGGCAGCGCCGAGCGTGTGGAGG
The DNA here is from genome assembly GCA_001712635.2 of Nothophytophthora sp. Chile5. Classification (NCBI taxonomy): domain Eukaryota; phylum Oomycota; class Peronosporomycetes; order Peronosporales; family Peronosporaceae; genus Nothophytophthora; species Nothophytophthora sp. Chile5. Next base: position 25,636 of record MBAC02000079.1, read on the forward strand.
TGAAGGAAGCCTTCTCCTATGGCTACGAGTGGCCCACGGAGGAACCCAAGTCCTTTGCCAACGGATTGCAAGGCCCTAATGTGTGGCCATCGACCGAGAAGTGGCCGATCAACAACCGCGAAGTGCTCAACGAGTTCTTCGCCAAGATGACGGCGGCTTCGCGCGGTGTGGCTCGCCATCTGTCACAGCGATTGTACGGGAAAGCTGACTTCCTGGACGATTTCTGCCATGAAGGAGACACGATCTCCATCATGCGCATGTTCCACTACTTCCCGTACGAGCGATACGCCGCCTTGACAGGTGGCAATGGCAGTTTGCCCGAGGATTTCCAGGAATTCATCGGCTCCAGTCCTCACACGGACTGGGGATTCCTTACGCTCATCATGCAGGATCCAGTGGGTGGACTGCAAGTGTTTCATGACGACAAATGGGTGGACGTCCCGTACGTCCCGGACACCCTCGTGGCCAATGCCGGGGACTATCTATCTCTCATTACCGAGGGAAAGTGCCTCTCGCCTGTGCACCGAGTCGTGGCCGACAAACGCGAGCGCTACTCGCTCGTGTTCTTCTACTACCCGGATTTTGACGCCGTGATCCCGTCGGTCAGTGACAACAAGGCACTGCGTATTGGCGGCGACGCTCGAAGCAGCAGCGACTCGAAACCGTTCAACAATCTACTGGATGGCACTGTGAGCAACGTCGAAGGTTGTTTCGGCGACTACATCATGGACAAATGGGCCGGCGTCCAGCGCTGATGAAGGAGCAGGCGAGCTGAAGGCTGTATTGATCGACTGGCTTTCCCAAGATAAACGCACGTTTGCCTCTATCCTGCGTTGATTAGGCACACTCACTACGGCTCTGAAATATTTCGGACGATTACATTGAAGGACCTGGGACTTCTAGGCTTCGCCAAACACCGCGTCCATATTCTGCTCGATATCATCCTCCTTGGTGCTGCCGCATGCCTCCCCATTGCTTGTGGCGAAGTCCAACGTCCAGTAGTGCTTGTATGGACTGTCTGCCCTGTAGGCATAGGCCACGCCGAACATCGTGAAGTTCCCGAGCAGATTCGCGGTGTCCTCGTCGTTCTCCGAGTCCATCCAGGCGTCCACAACTGCGTCCACGTCCTTCTGACCTGCAGCCACGTTCTCACTCACAGTCTTCCAATTGTATCCGGCGTTTGAGATGCGCTCCTCGGTCGTGGAGCCGTTGACTCCCGTGTGCCACATGACGAACACGTTTTCCGACATGTCGTCGGCATGGCCTTGAGCCGCAGCCTGGAGCTTCTCGTTCGAACAGAGCGGCGAAAGCCCCTGGACGGCACGCTCATGGTTCACGCGAGACAGCACAGAAGGTAAGTAGTCGGCTGACTGCGTGTAGCTCTTGCCAGCAGCCTCGGAGCTGTCGGCCAATCCGGCGGCAATGATGACCAGAAGAGCGAGTGAAGATTGCGTGATGGCCATTCTTGGAGAGCTGGCTGTGCTTGGTGCGTGTCAAATTGAATTGTGGCTCTTAGTTGGGTGGGTCTTGGCGTGGATGGATGCTGCTGGAAGCTCGTCATACGCACGAAGCGGCACTAATCGGCTCCAATATGCGGTTCCCAGAGCAGAGCGAGTCCACCGGTGCAACTCCAGCTGCTGGGGATTAAATCCGATGGGGCACGAAAGAAATGTCGGGTGTTTCCGAGCCCGTTGCGGTGAGAACAGGTGAACGTGCACACCGGATTGGCATGATATTACAGCACAAGGAGCTCTCGACCGCACTGGAGAGGGTGCTCAGTGTGCCGGCGTGTCCTGCGCTCCACTTTCGCATGCCCCAATCGACATATGCTGCAGCCATAATTAATCGCGCCTACGTGATTAATCCACGCAGCATACTTACACGGCGCTCTATTGAAAACGGTTTCTGAACCCTGACCTATTGGACAATGTATGCAGGAAATTCGCTAAAAACGTTTATTGTAATCAATACCACGGAGCAGCAACTTCAACCTCCTGCCAGATCGCTGCCTTCAACACAGAACCAGCTCCATTACTTATCACAATCGCTGTTTCCCTGCACGTCCCTGTCGAGTTGGAGAGCCACGCGGGCCACTCGTTGGCAGACGCTGTGCTCCCGTGTCCCATTTGCGGAGAACCAGTCGGTTGCCAACCCCAAGGTCACCTCACAGAAATAATGATGCATACGACGTATACCCTTTGCAGCAGGTGTCCGTCGGGAATGACTATCTAGCAGCTAGTAGCTAGCGCATTCCTTCGTCCAAGTGTTGATCCAGTTTTGAGTTTATTGGGGCCATTTGGGTACTTGTCGCGTTGACTCTCACTATTCAATTTGCCAGCTCTTCGACACCAGCCAAAACTCCAAGCTCATTCACAATGATGGCCATCGCCCAGTCCTCACTCGCTCTTCTGCTCGTCGTCGCCGCCGCTTCATCAACAGACGCCGCCGCCAACCTCCGCCAAGTACCACGCAACCTCCAGACCTATACGCAGTCCGACGACTACTTCTCCGCCATGTTGACTCGAGTCAACGAGGAGCGCGCGGCGCAGGGACTATCCGCACTATGCACCAACAAGAAGCTGCAGGCGGCGGCCCAACGCCACTCGGACGACCAAGCGACCAACAACTACATGGCTCACGATGGCGCCGATGGCTCCACCATGTCGCAGCGCGTCACGGATGCTGGCTACGTCTGGAACGCCGTAGCGGAGAACGTGGCTGCCGGACAAGTGGACGTGGACGCCGTGATGACCGCCTGGATGAACTCTCCCGGCCACCGTGAGAACATCCTGGGCGACTACACCATGTTCGGCACGGCGTACTCCTACAATGTCGACAGCACTTACAAGCACTACTGGACGCAGGACTTCGGCACTGGCGATGCCGAGGAGTGCGATTCGGGAACCAGTTCAACCACGAACAACCAGGAGAACGTGGCCCAGAACGAAGACGCAGTGACAGCTGAGTCCTCGACTGCAGCACCCGTGCCAACGACTAAGGCTCCTGGTACAGTGACTCCTTGCCGTGACAGCAAATCTGGAAACTGATTGTCCAGTTGAAAGGCACTGTCGATTGTGGGATGCCCATTGAAGCTCGCGTGTTGTGGTCGTAGCAATCACGTAGTTATGTAGAAGTTGCAGCTTGGTCTCTGTTTGGCAGCAGACCGACAGTCGCAGTAGAATGTTTCTTATCCAAGCACTTGTATAGTTTGTACAATCCGTACAATGAATGGTTTTCTCGCACACGATGTTGAAGTTACCGGGTACGGCACTTCAATTTGGCACCAGCATACAGATACGAAGAGTTCCAGACGCACAAAAGTTGGAACAAAATCCCCACGCTGAATCGGGAAATTGCACTAAACTGGCATCACCCTAATACTTCGAAGAAAGTGATCCTGTGTTTATGGTGTCAGCTCCTCTGGACCGGACGCTCCGTCCGCCCGTATCCTATTTGTTTGAAAGCAGCCGGAAACCAATAGTGTGCTGTTCGTTCATCGGCGTCGTGTTCATATCAGATGACAGGCTCACAGCAGGGTGGACTTGGGACGGGGTGGAGACATCCAGGTCGTAATGAAGCTGCTCATAGGGCAACCATTTGTTTCTGCTGCGTCGGCTCCACAAACGCCTGGCGTTCTCCATCGAATTCATTCCAGGGCAACTGGCACCAGCTTCTGGACTCTGTTTACCCAAAGGTATCCCAATCCAGTCACACGAGGAGCCAAGACACGAGAATATCTTCCGTAGCGGCCGGCTGCCTGGACTCTGGACTCCATCGACTTCACTATTCAATTTGCCATTTCTCCAGCACAATCAACTCTCCTACAACCCATTCTTGCCGAGCAATGCCGCCTTTCACTCAATCTGCGCTCGCTCTTATGGCCGTCATTGCAGCCGCTTCCTCCTCGGGTGCTGCCAGTGCATTCAACCAGGCGCCACGCAGTCTCCAAACTTACTCGCAGTCAGACGACTACTTCACCCCAATGCTGGAGCGCGTGAACCAAGAGCGCGCTGCCGAGGGGCTCTCTGCACTCTGTTGGAACAGTAAGCTGCAGGTGGCGGCTCAGCGTCTGTCAGACGACATGGCGACCAACAACTTCGTTGGCCACACGGGCTCCGATGGCTCTGATATGGGAGAGCGCCTCAAAGATGCCGGCTACGAAGGGGGCGCCTCAGCGGAGAACGCGGAGGGCGGTTCGCCAAATGTGACTGCAGCTATGGACGACTGGATGCACTCGGAAGGTCACCGCACCAACATCATGGGGAATTATACGATGCTCGGCGCAGCCTACGCTTACAACGCCGACAGTTCGTACAAGCACTACTGGACGCAGGATTTTGGCTCGGGAGATGCGGAGCAATGCGATGACACCAGCGGGAATGGTTCGAGTTCGAGTTCGAGTTCGGGGGAGCAAAGCGAGGCATCGACATCACAGGAAACTCCCGAGCCTTCAACCGCGTCGCCGACGCTGACGCCGGAGACGGAGACCCCATCCACGGAGACCCCGGCGGCAGAGACCCCCGCTCCAGAGACTTCGACACCTACTACAGACAGCCCAACGAAGGGAGGTTGCAAGGCGAAGATGTGAGCAGCGCGTTGTCATGCCGGGTCAGCTGGAAAACTCGTTTTCGTGAAGTTAAAGCTGGGTGATTGAGGCAGTGTAGTGTTTCATGGCCAAAATGATGTGCAGTAGAATTTGTAAGGACATGTTGGATCATTTTATTTGAGTGCTGGTTAAACCACTTGAATTGTCTGCCGACGAGCAAAGTACTTCCTGGCCAACCGTATGTTGAAGTTGCTTGTGCGTGTGCCCCATATCATTTATAAGATGTCGAAGCTCAGAATTTGCTTTGATTAGAGCGCCAATTTGCTGTTCGTGAGGCGGTAGATGGGGGAACTAGGTTACAACTACCGCACTGGATTACTGGACGATGCTTTTCTCGCGCAAGCTCGTCGATAGATGATCCGATCAGGTGGCGCGCTAGAGTCTTCCACGGAGACGTCGGAGCTTAAACCCAACACACCTGTCACTGAAGTTCCGGTGTTGAAGACGACAGCGCCACCTCGGGTGCGTTCCGCGAAGGGCAAGTACTGGGAGCGAGCTCGAATTTGAGTGCAGGGTTTAGAAACGTCACATTGACCATTGATTTTGTTTATGCCAGAATGGCTTTTTGAGAGCTGAACCTCGCATTCCTATCGCGATTAGAGTTGAACTCGGACCCGAAGACACATCATTTAAGTGAGACGATGGCTGCAGCTTCGGCGTCTTGGAACTTCGAAGTCTCCGACATTTGAGGACATTTCTGTGTGAAGGAGCTGGTCAAGAATTGCAGCAGTGTCTGCTCCGAGATGAACGCGTCACGCTCGCCTCATCGCTCTTAGAGGTACCGGTTTCAACTGGCCTTGTCGCACTTCTCCGTGTCGCTTGTGCCGAAGTCCTCCGTCCAGTAATGCGTGAATGTGCTGTCGGGGTTGTATGCATACGCTGCTCCGAGCATCGTGTAGTTGCCCATGATGTTCATGCGGTGGCCTGTTGACTTCATCCACGCGTCCATGACGCTCTCCACGTTAGCTTGACCGCCTGCCACGTTCTCAGCCACGGCCTTCCATTCGTAACCAGCGTATGCGATGCGGGTGGACACGGTAGATCCGTCGGAGCCCGCGTGGTGAAGGAAGTCATTGGCCGCCATGTCATCTGACTGGCGCTTAGCTGCCGCCTGCAGTTTGCTGTTCCAACAGACCGCTGGGAGACCATTTGCGGCCCGCTCCTGGTTCACACGTGCTAACAAGGCAATAGAGATGTCGTCCGTTTGGAGGCTGCGGGATACGTGGCGCAGGTTGCCCGACTCGTCCGGGACGATGGCGGTGGTGGCGGCGGCGACCACCACCAGCACAATAGCAATCGATGATTGAGCGGCGAGCGGCATTGGTGGTTGAAGAGCGGTGTACTGGTCTGGGTCAGTTGCTTTCGTTGTGCTTCGAAGCCGGCAACGCGAAGAATGAAAGCTGCTGCGAGTGGTTGGCCGTCGGAAGGCATGCAACCTCGAGCCGACTGATAACCCCCAACATATTGGAGTTTCAAATGCGCCGGTTCCTGACGAAGCAACTGGTAACGCCGCATTGAGGGGCGCGCCAAGCGGATACGTGACTCCAGCGACCTGCACCGGCAGCACCCTTTCGGTCGGCGTCTCAAGTTTAGACCAATGAAGCGGACTATTCAGCGATGGACATGATCTGAAAAGCCACAGAGACTGGACGGGTGTTGGTTCGTGCGCGTTGGAAGCTGAAGCGTCACGCCGGAACCCACGGCATCCTTCAACTGTTCATGAACATCGTGACTTCGGCTTTTCGTTCGCCGTTTCTTCGGTAGCGTTTCATTGCGGCTTTCCTGCGACTGTTGAGCGCGACAGTTGGAGAATCTTGCCTCAACGTAGCGCTACCTTTCTATCAAGTACTCATTCGTCCACAGAGGACGCACATGGGCTCGTGCTCACCTCTCAAGCCGTTTCCGCTGCTGTTGTAAACTTGCATTGGGGAAAGGAGCATCCGTCTCAGTTCCAGGGGATACCGTCGAGAGCCAGTGACGACCGCAGTGCCATTCATGGACCAATTCGTCATAAAGTGTTGATACCAACTACGCTTCATGCACGAATGTTCTGGCAAGCCAGCTATCTGCCTGGAGAATGCGCTGGCCACCCAATCAAAATCGGTAGGCGCTCTATTCAAGTTGGTGTCTGAACGTGGATATCTTGGAGACTGTATGCAGTCCACTCTAAAACGCTGACAACAGCAACTTCAGCTTCCGTTCGTTACCGGTTGAGAAAGTCATAGCGCGGTTGGTTATTGGCGCCATTTCGATGGTAGACTTGGTGCGTGGTACTAAAGGCTCAGATCTAGTTTATAGTTCGGGTGCTTTCCTATTTTGAAGAGACATTTCCAACTAATTCAACACAAGCATCCGTGACATACTAAAGCCGATGATGACGCATATTCGTGACGAGAAGGCTGCTTAAAACTTAGGCTTGCAGTCGTCTTTGACCGGACTATCCGTGGTTGCCATCGTCGTCTCCGGAGCAGGGGTTTCGACGGGAGCTTCAGTCGTAGGAATCTCCGTCGCCGCAGGGGTATCAGTGGTTGGCGTCTCGGTCTCCGGAGCTAGCGTATCTTGCGTCGTGGACGCCTCGCCCTGCACCTCGTCCTCGTTTTGGGCCACATTCTCCTGGTAGTTCGTGGTTGAACTGGTTCCCGAATCGCACTCCTCGACATCGCCAGTGCCGAAGTCCTGCGTCCAGTAGTGCTTGTACGTGCTGTCGGCACTGTAGGAGTACGCCGTGCCGAACATGGTGTAGTCGCCCAGGATGTTCTCACGGTGGCCGGGAGAGTTCATCCAGGCGGTCATCACGGCGTCCACGTCCACTTGTCCGGCAGCCACGTTCTCCGCCACGGCGTTCCAGACGTAGCCAGCATCCGTGACGCGCTGCGACATGGTGGAGCCATCGGCGCCATCGTGAGCCATGTAGTTGTTGGTCGCTTGGTCGTCCGAGTGGCGTTGGGCCGCCGCCTGCAGCTTCTTGTTGGTGCATAGCGCGGATAGTCCCTGCGCCGCACGCTCCTCGTTGACTCGAGTCAACATGGCGGAGAAGTAGTCGTCGGACTGCGTATAGGTCTGGAGGTTGCGTGGAACTTGGCGGAGGTTGGCGGCGGCGTCTGTTGATGAAGCGGCGGCGACGACGAGCAGAAGAGCGAGCGAGGACTGGGCGATGGTCATCATCGTGAGTGAGCTTGGAGTGTTGGCTGGTGTCGAAGAGCTGGCAAGTTGAATAATGAGATCACGTTAGGCAAGTGGCGGCGTTGCTGCAGCCTCCCTATAACGCATTATGCTTGCGGTATGAGACGTTCGCTGAGAGCAGATCGGTTGTTTTTGTTTATACGTGGTCCACAAGTCGTCACCCAGTTGCTGCGGAATACCAATAACACTTGTGAACAGCAGGTGTCTTCTCTGGATCAGATGCGGTCATATGCCAAGGGGCATTGCGTGCATCAAATAGTAATGGCATGCCGCTGCTAAATCGAAGGGTTACCCGTGTTTTAATAGCCCCCTCTGGCACATCTGCTACCAGCAGGTGTCCCGCCGGCGCTCCATGCGATACAAAGACTCGCTATTCTGTGGATAAGACGAGAACAGCACGCTTTCCGACCCCGACTGCTTGACGCAGTCTGCAATGGCAGGCCAGCGCTCTATTCCTTCAAATTGTCCACAACACTGCAATGCATTTCGATTGCACAGCGACTTCATTGATATAAGCTGTTCACTACAAGTATCCCTCCAGTCGCTCGCTATAGCAACCGAGTACACATGTTATTCACTATACCCGCATTGGGTTCGCATCTCAGATCCACTACAACGACAATCATCCCCACCACCGCTGGATCCTTAGAACTTCGTGGCGCAGTCCTTGCCCTTGGGACTCGCCGTAGTCGGAGCTGTTGTCTCCGCAGCAGGCGTCTCCACTGGAGCCTCAGTGGCCGGAGCCTCCGTCACCGGAGCTTCGGTG